>JAIUZE010041094.1:0-33247 GCA_022085475.1 Heliosperma pusillum | reverse complement strand
GACCTTCCCCTATAAATAAAATTGAGACTAGTCTTTATAGGAAAAGCTACTATGAACCCCTTCTTCGTCGGAAGTCATAATATGACCCCTTCTACGTTGGGTAAGTAGGGAGTGTTGACCTATTTTATCTCAACATTATAGTACGAGTAATATCTCGTGATTATGATGGACTAAAGATAGAATTTACAGAAATTTATCGACCAGGAATTCTAAAAGTAGAATTAGCCAAGAGGTTGGCTTATCAATTTACAGAAATTGAGGCTTGGGATCATTTATATAATTCTTGAGGGAGGTCAATTGTATAAATGCACGAGTCATCTAATTAAACAGTTTTTCATTAGACTCAAATTTAAAACGATGAAACTTATCATATTTATTTTCTTTTCCACAGTCAAATATATTCAGATATTAACTGCTAATAACAAATGGCTGGCCATACTGATGACCCAATGCCAAGTGCCACGCTCGGACGTGAGACCTGGCTTAAGATCTTCATGGACAATATGAATCAGTCTACACGACTGAAGAATAACGGGTCCAACTTCGCAGATTGGGAGGCGGCATTACGGAATGCTGCCATTGCTGACGGTAAGCTCAAGTACTTGACTAAGCCACTACCGGTCGACCCAGGCCCAAATGCGAGTACCGATGATCGATTTGCTTATAGAGATTTCGTAATAGAGGCGGGTGCGATAAAGAACGTACTCATCTTTTCAATGGAATCAAATTTGCAAAGGCGATTCATTGCCCATGGTGCGAATAAGATTTTCACCACGCTCTCTAACGAGTTCTCGAAAGCTCTGAGGATCGTTAGCTATGAGCATACCTGTCGCTTCTTTGAAGCAAAACTCCAGAAGGGGCAAGCTGTTAGCCCACACATTCTCAATATGATTGAGAATGTCGAGAAACTGGAGGCACTTGGTTGCAAAATAGATGAGAAGATTATTATTGATCGCATTCTTCATTCACTTCATGATGGGTATGCCATTTTTAGGGCCAATTACTACATGAATGACATGAATAAGAGTCTTCATCAGCTACACTCACTTCTTGTTCAGACCGAGAGTGATCTGAAATTGAGTGGGAGCGTGAAACAAGACGTTCTCATGATTGCAAACAAGGGCAAGGGTAAGGGCAAGACACAGGCTAACCTAACGGTAGGAAAGCCGAAGTTCAAAAAGCCGGGACAAATCAAGAGTGGGCCTGGTGAGTCTAGCGGTAGCTCACAAGGCAAGACAAAGAGTGATGAAGGTAGCGTGGAGTGCCACCATTGACACAAGATTGGGCATTGGAGGAGGAACTGCCCCGTGTACCGTGAGGACATCAAAGCAGGCCGTGTTGCTCCTGTTGGTATGTCTTCTCCTTCTTTTATTCATATGATTGAGATTAACCACGCAAGTTTCGGAACTTGGGTATTAAATACTGGTTGTGGTTCTCATCTGTGTAATCATTTGCAGGGTCTAAGAAACATCAAAACTCTCGCAAAGGGTGATGTGGACCTGCGAGTGGGGAATGGAGCTAAAGTTGCTGCCGTTTCAGTGGGGACATATGTGATCCAGCTCCCTAGTGGATTTGAGTTATTGCTGAATAACTGCTACTATGTACCCAGTTTATCTAAAAACATTATTTCTGTTTCCGTACTTGTCAGAGACGGTTTTTGTTTTGTAATAAGGGATAATAGCTGTATTTTCTCGTTAAACGAAATGATTTATGGCAAAGCAGTTTCCATAAACGGAATTTATGTTTTAGATCAAAGCACAGAGGTTATGCATATGAATAGTAAGAAAGCAAAGGTTGGTGACAAAGATCAAACCTATTTATGGCATTGTCGTATGGGACACATAAATGAGAAACGCGTGAAGAAGCTCATTGATAATGGGACTATCTCTCCATTTGATTATGAATCATTTGGCACGTGTGAATCATGTCTCATAGGCAAAATGACTCGAATTTCCTTCCAAGGTGTTGGAATGCGCGCTGCTGACCTATTAGGACTCATACATACTGATGTGTGTGGACCTATGTCAATCAACGCTAGAGATGGCTATAGATATTTTATCACTTTCACGGACGATTTAAGTAGATATGGACATGTCTACTTAATGAAGCATAAAAGTGAGTCCTTTGAAAATTTCAAGGAATTCCAGAATAAGGTTGAGAACCAGCTGGATAGAAAGATTAAAGCACTACGTTCGGATCGTGGTGGAGAATATCTTTCGAATGAGTTTGATCAACACCTTAAAGGCTGTGGTATAGTACTACAGTTAACTCCACCTGGAACGCCACAGTTGAATGGTGTGTCCGAACGGAGAAATCGAACATTACTAGATATGGTTCGATCCATGATGAGTCACACGGTTGTTCCTGATTCATTATGGGGATACGCTCTTTTGTCAGCTACTTTAATACTGAACCGAAGTCCGTCTAAAGCTGTAGACAAGACTCCATATGAACTATGGAAGGGAACGGTCCCTAACTTGTCCTTTATTCGGGTTTGGGGCTGCGAGGCTTATGTCAAGTTGAGACCTGACGATAAGCTCGGCCCACGATCGGTCAAGACATACTTTATTGGTTATCCAAAAGGGATGTTTGGTCATTACTTTTACTCGCCTACCGAACATCGAGTTTTTGTTGCGGCTAGTGCGACGTTCTTAGAGAAAGAATTTCTCGCGAATAGGACAAGTAATGGAACCTTCGAACTGTCGGAGATTCAAGAACCAACAACCGAGCAACCAATGGAGGAAACTGTTCCTTCATCATCAGCTGCGGTAAATATTCCTTTGGAACCTAGGAGGTCGGGTAGACAATCTATTCCTCCAGACAGATACATTGGTATGGTCGAGGAGAATGAGAGTAATGACGTTTTACTCCTTGAGAGTAACGAACCCGTTACCTATAAAGGTGCCATGACATGTTCCGACTCAAAGCTATGGCTTGAAGCCATGCAATCCGAGATGGACTCTATGTACGAGAATAACGTATGGGATCTGGTTGACTTACCTGATAAGGCTCGGCCTCTTCAGTGCAAATGGCTTTATAAGATAAAGCATTCTGTAGAAGGACAACCAGCTACATACAAGGCACGACTAGTGGCAAAGGGTTTCACTCAAGTGCACGGTTTGCACTATGATGAGATTTTTGCACCCGTAGTCATGCTGCGTTCCATTCGGATAATCTTAGCGATTGCCGCTTTTCATGACTATGAAATTTGGCAAATGGATGTGAAAACCGCCTTCTTAAACGGTTGTTTGGAAGAGGAGTTGTACATGGTACAACCCGAAGGTTTCATTGATCCTAAAAATCCTAAGAAAGTATGCAAGCTTAAGCGTTCCATCTATGGACTTAAGCAGGCATCTCGGAGTTGGAATCATCGTTTCGACAAAGTGATAAAAGAGAATGGCTTCACTCGATCGGTCGAGGAACCATGTCTATATATCAAGTCGAGTGGGAGCAAGATAGTCTTCCTGATATTGTATGTAGATGACATACTCTTGATTGGGAATGACATACCTCTCTTAACTTCGGTGAAAGTTTGCTTAAAGAACCATTTCCAGATGAAAGATCTGGGCGAGGCACAAAGAATTTTGGGGATCCGTATCTACAGAGATAGATCACGACGGATGTTATCCCTAAGTCAGGAGTCTTATATAGATAAGATTCTTGAGAGATTCAGCATGACCAACTCCAAGAAGTGGAACCTTCCTATGGTTTCTGGGATGCAGCTGAGCAAAGCTCAGGCACCTAAGACATCGGAAGAGGTCGAGCGCATGAGTCGGGTTCCTTATGCTTCTGCTATAGGATCGATCATGTATGCCATGATATGCACACGTCCAGACGTGGCATATGCATTGAGTATGACTAGTCGATACCAAGGCAATCCAGGTGAAGCACACTGGATGGCTGTTAAGAATATCCTTAAGTACCTACGGAGGACTAAGGATTGGGTATTGACTTAGGGAGGTGACACTGAGCTATGCGCAATCGGTTACGCAGATGCTAGCTTCCAAACGGATCGAGATGACTCGAAATCTCAGTCTGGATTCGTTTTTACTCTTAATGGCGCTGCGGTCAGCTGGAAAAGCTCCAAACAAAAAGTTATAGCAGATTCTACGACTGAATCCGAGTACTATGCCGCTTCAGAAGCTGCGAAGGAAGCTATATGGATGCGTCAGTTCTTACAAGGACTAACTGTAGTTCCTAGTTCGAATGATCCGATCACCATCTATTGTGACAATAGTGGTGCCATCTTCCAGGCTAAGGAGCCCAAGTCCAGCAACAAGTCAAGGCATGTACAAAGGAAGACTCACATGATACGAGATTATGTGGAGCAAAGGGAGATAGTGATAGATAAAGATTGCCACGGATAATAACGTTGCAGATCCTTTCACTAAACCTTTAAGATATGATAAGCATGTAGGGCACGTTATTTCCATGGGAATCAAACGTGTTCCTGAGTTGTATTAGTTGTTTTTTATGGATTAGACACCTGTATCTTTTCATAAAACTATTAATAAAATCATCGTTTTGTTTGATATATTGTTTTTCATGTGGGTTGTACAGACAACATTGAACACCACAAAGGGAACTGAATTACTTTATATATGTTTTGGTCCGTAATCACCTACATGAGCTGATAACTCTGGTGATTATATTGTGACGTCGATTGATGGTGGGTTCAACGAGCCATAAGTCAAACAGTTGACTGATCGATCACATATGCGGGATATACTGATACCTCGCAGGACAGTTTTGTGACGAAGTTATGGAATCCTAGATGTTACGGAACATTTGTGCCAGGTCGTGGCTAGGACATCCATAGTGTTCCTAGAGTCGATTCTTTTGACTATCGACTGTCTCTTGAGATTAAGGCAGTTTTTGGATGACTTTGGTTTCTTTCTCATGGTCGACAGTAACAGGAGGCTAAGTAGATTTTAACTGGGTCATTTCATACTACACTTGTTTCTGCAAGTTTCGAGTTGAAGAAAATATGCAACCTTTATCAGGTTATATCATTTCTTAGGGCCACTCGAGGAGTTGTAACTGAAATGCATGGCCATGCTCGAATACAGATTCGTTTATCAGTTGAGTTACTCTCTAGTCGGGAAAACCACTCTTGATACAGATCACTTGTAAACTACGACCTTTGTAAATACGGACTTTGCAAATTGGTTTACATTGAGTGGGAGAAATTTATATAGGATATGAGAATCGGTTATCGCACATACACTTGTACGGACAAGTGGGATACACTTGTACGGACAAGTGGGAGATTGTTGGAGCCAGTGTCCTCCACAGTTAGTGCAATAACATAAATAAATCTCTGTAGGTTCACAGGGTAGACTTCGTATAATAATCAGTTGATTAACGTTTATCAATAACGGTTGGCTTGCTAGATAAGTTTGACGTTATTGTCATACTGATGGCGGTAATCAACTGGTCCCTAAAAGTCACACCTATTGGATGTGTTCGAGAGATATGATTATTTGAGAAAATAATTATATTGATGCCTTATAATTTGACTAAAGGTTAGTCAGTGTTTTAGACTAAACGGTTAGTCAATGTGATGATAAAAATTATTTAATACAGATTAAATAATGTTGTTTAGCCGAATTAACAGTAATTCGCGATTAAATATAAAATGTTATATTTAATTGTCATATATATTGCAAGCTAAATTAAATATAAACTGATATGTTGAATTAGTAAAATTGTAAATATACGGATATTTATAATTAATAATATACGGATATTTATAATTAATAATATACGGATATTAATTGCAATATATTAATAGCTAAATATGAACCGAAAATAAAGTATTATAATACTCTAAAATTTCGGCCATATGGAGGGTTTTTAGGAAAGAAAATACTTTTCCTAATTACACTAGGATACCTTGTGATATGGACTATATAAAGGAATTGGTTTCCCTATTTTAGAGCTTCTTGATGAACCCTAATCAGAAGTTGAGCCTCCACCATCACATAATTCACAAAAAGAGAGAAAACGGTTTCTCAAGAGTTCTAGCAATCTCAAGGCATATCTTGTTCCATCTAGGGTGTTTTGATTAGGAGAATACCTATTTTGGTATTTGTTCTTAGGCCTTTATCGCAAGGACTAAAGGTTATTTCTTAATCCCTTCGTCTTATGCAATTTTGTTTATGACTATTAATCATATAAGTTAATTTTCATTATAATCCTGTCGATTTAAAGGGTTGTCTACGGATACTAATCCCACAAAGAGAATGTGGGTCGTGGTGGATGGTGGATCGTGGTGTACGGCTGGGGTGATGGGTGTGAGTGGTTCATATCTGTTTTTTACATATATTTTTCGTGTTTGTTTGTGGTGGTTGGTGGAGGCGAGGTTTGTGGAGTGGTTGGTGGTGGTGGTTAGAGTGGACATAGGTCGATGTAGGTGTGGATTGTGGAGTCGTTGTGGTTATGGGTATGGGTTGTGTGGCTGATTGGTAGTGGCGGTTGGTTGGTGTTGGAGGAGGCGAACGTGGTGGTTTGTGGTGTTGTAGGACTAAAGTTACATTATAAATGATTTATGTTACATTAGCAAGGACTAAAGTTACGGTAGCAAGGACTAAAATTACATAAACATGTCTTAAAATTACGTAAATTTAAACCAATACATCCAATAACACATTTTAGTATAAAGGCGTATTATTAAGGACTAAAGTTACACACGTAAAAGACTAAAATTACGCTCATAAAATACTAAAATTAGATAAATTTGTCTTAAAATTACTTAGTCAAAATCACATTTTAGTATAAAGTTCCACTATTAAGAAGTAAAGTGACACTCGTAAAATACTAAAGTTACACTCATAAAAGATAAAAATTACATAAATTTGTGTTAAAGTTATATAAATTCAAATTTATTTATTCAAAATTACATTTTAGTATAAATTACGCTATTAAGTTAAAGTTACACTCGTAGTAGACTAACGTTACACTCATAAAAGACTAAAATTACATAAACTTGTCTAAAAATTACATAAATTCAAAATTACATTTTAGTATATTGTTATATAGTATTAAGGATTAAACTTACACTCGTAAAAACTAAAGTTACACTTATAAAACACTAAAATTACATAAATCTATCTTAAAATTACACAAGTTAAAATTTTATATATTTAAAATCACATTTAATTATAAAGTTACATTATTAAGGATTAAAGTGACACTCGTAAAAGATTAACGTTACACTAAAAAAAGAAATTACATAAACTTGTATTCAAATTACATAATTTCAAATTTGTATATTCAAAATCATATTTTAGTATAAAGTTACACTATCTAGGTCATGTGTAACTTCAATTCATTCTAGCCTACTCATTTTATTTTAATTCAATTTGTTCTAATATTGGCCCTTCATTATCTTAATCTTAAGGTCAAGGTGATGATTCATGTACTCAAAATATATAAAGGGCTTATGTGAACATTACACTTCCGTCTCTCTCCCCCTCTCTCTCTATGTATATATAAGGAACAATAAACCAATTTTCATTACGATAATAATAGAATAAATTATTACTCAAAACTCATTTGAACCGATATTGACCCAAATCATATCATACCTGACTCGAAATTATACAAATCAATTAAAGTGGCTAATTAAAACAAAGCGACTAACAAATTACACAAATTCTTATTTAAGACGGAGGTATCCGTCTTAAGCTTAAGACGGATACCATATTCTCTCACAAAATACCCATCAAGGGTGAGTTGAGAGCACATGGGGGGTACCCACCTTGTCCCCTCTACCCATTTCCTCTCACAAAATACCCGTTGCAAGATCCGACCCGTCTTAAGCAAGACCTACTGAACAAATTAAAAGTATGTCCGAATAAAACCGAATCGATTTTAAAATCGAATGAAATGACTCATTTATCAAGCCTACCTGACCAACGCTAAAAACGTAAAAGGAGAGAGAGGAGGGCGAGGTACACCTACAATGAAAGCGCGTATAAGATTAGAAATTGACAATAGCATAATATAAAAAGAATTTAATACGAGGTACACAAGATAGAAAAGCCAATGGTCGCTTGGATGACAAAAGAGGCAAATAGTGGACCTTTCCCGTACTCTTGGATTGGACTTTTCTGGAAACGTTTTCCTTTTTCTCACAATTATTCCCTTTTCCTTTTTCTGTAATCCGTCACCCCTCTCTTATTTTGCCCCATTTCTACTCTAAAGTCTAACCCCCTTATCCCCAAATTGCCCTCCATTTCAACTTATTGTTACCTTAGTTGAAAATGGTACAGTATTTCCTTGATTCTTATAAATTGCCCCATTTTCTACGGGCCTAAATTCTCATTTAAGACGGATATTATACGTCTTAAACATAATACAGATCAAATATTATAGATAAAATACAGGCAAATGCCTAGATTTTAGCAAATATCTTGTCCTAACTCCTAACTATGCAAGTGAGATTATTTGTCCCGTTTTATTCTTAAAACGGATATATCCGTCTTACTTATTGTTTCTACTTTTGTTCTATTCTTATAATTGCTCCATTTAATTGAGTATGGTTTATGTGGTTACAATCAAATTTTAAGAAGGTAGGACCCATTATCCACTCACACTAACTTAACTCCATAATAATTTTGCAAAAAGTAAATAAAGCAAATCCTACAAATTAAAGTAAAAACTATAAATCCAAAGTTTTATAGAGCTTTTTACTCATTTCTCCCTATCCCTTAGGTTTGTTTGAGTACTCTTCTCTTAATTATAAATATTTTTTAGCAGTTGATATTGCCATGACAAGTATCAACTACTCTACTCACTTCAAGTTATACTTTTAACGATGGTATACTGTTCATGTGAGAGGAGGGGTTGTGGAACAGTTGATAAAGGTCGTGACATTATCAATTGCCATTTTTTGTGTAAAGAGACACAAGGACAAATTTAATGTCGGCGGGATTTATATACTTGATATGCGTATCACATCCAATGACTTTACCACCTGATAACAATGCAGTAGTTATAAATAATTAAATACGTTGATATTGCAAAAAAAAATTGATTTTCTTTAAAATTGTGAAATATGGTCTCTCACTAAGTCATTGCGACCATATTTTTCGTTGTTTGTATATGTTTTTCATACCCATATTGTGACAACCCTCGCGAATGCGGAAATATAAAACATACAATCATGTGAAGTAAACTGCGGAAATACGGTATTTTAAAAAACCTTTATACATGCAAGATAGAAAAATACGAGGAGTGTCAAAATATTACAAACTAAATAAAAATACCACAAGAGACGTAGTCTCTCAAAGTGTTAACAAAAGACAAAGTAATTAGCAACTAGCTAAACAACGTCTAGAGGTGTTTCATCCAGGGACAACGCCCGCTAGCTCACACCCGAACCCAAAATAGCATAAGCAAAAGCCATCCAATGCAAGCAACCTGTTCATTCATGAAAAACATGAACGCCACAGTCAGTGGGGAGTAACTCCGGGTTCTCCCAGCCATATCACATTAAACGTACATAAAAGGAAATACGAAAGTAGATCATGCATATATAGATATACATGTGAATACGATAAGAATAGATAGGCAATTCAATATATAATGATAAGAGCATAATAGGTACAAGTCCGAATCCATCATGTTATACAAAGACTCGGGGAAACACTCTTAGGCAACCGAATACGCTCACTAGGGCTTGCATCTCACCGTTAGCGGTATAAGTTTGATAAGATTGAGACTCGACAAACAAACCAACCCAAGTCATGCGATGATCACAAGAATCCAACATATTATCATCCATTCACGAACCCATACATTGACGGTGCCCAATCATGCAATGACCATGAATAATATCATGAAATCACGCATTCAAAGACGACGGTGCCCAATCATGCAATGACCATGAATAATATCATGAAATCCGCATTCAAAGACGACGACACGATGACATCTCTCACGGTAAATGAAACGCACTAGCATCGTGTACATGGCAAGTATGATTAAAAGGCATCCACGGGATCATATTTCCCTGAACTCATACGCGATGCTTACATTTCGCCTATGTAGACTAATTTCCTCCTGGTAGGAACGATAATTAAACGGCTCCTAATCTAAACCTGGCCAGATTCTCGGAATCACATTTTCTGATTCGACATGCGATGACGTTTCGCATCCAAGACTCGGTCTTACAAAAGAAAACGCCGAGTACCCCAAATTCGGTAGATCAATTCACGAAAGAGGCGGAAAACGAGCTCAAGCCTCATAACAAGCGGTACGCTACATGCAAATAACACCACCTCGCAAGTACACAACATTTGACGGCCTGGTCGATCAACGCATAGCGTTCAACTCCCAACAACGTCGTCGTATGCCCACTAACACATGCATTTAAGCAGTAGGATACCTCTCCGTTCCGACATTCCAGCCTTACGAACGGGAAGGTAGCCAAGGAAATGAGAGTACCAAGCACAAGACAAAATAGTGCTCAAACCGTATCATTTGTAAAAACCGACTCAAAGTGGGAACATACCAAAACCGTCACAAAACATGAGAATAGGGAATCATATAAGTTTAAATATGATAAACATGAGTCAATACATGATACATAAGCATTAGAACAAGTTTATGAAGCATAATGAATAAAAAACATTGATACCTCTCCAAAACCACGTTGTTTGGAAACCAACGAAAACAAGGGTCCACTTCAAACGGTCATAACTAGAGTTCTAGACATGAAATTACAGAAATTCCAAATGGAGGTGATAGCTTATCCTCTTAAGGTTCCAACGAGATGTCACACGCCCAAAACAAGCAAGTAACGAAGGAGATATGATCATTTTACGAAAAGGGGTCAGTGCAGGAAAATTTCTGTCGGCAGAGAATGACGCAGCATGCGTCACCACGACGCAGCCTGCGTCCCCCAACGCAGCCTGCGTCCTTCACGGGATTCAAGGACGATCAATTTCCAACAAGTTACCAACAACAAAATCATCATTTATCATCACAAACCATCAATTCTCATATCAATTAACAACTAACAACAACCAACAACAACAACACAAGTCCTAAGCATACTAACCATAATCTAAATACGGTTTCTATCCTAGAAATCACATAAAACACGTAAATGATATCGAGTAACCCTTCACCGTTACCTTTTCGCGTCTTTAAAACGGTTTCTAAACCTTCCTAGTCTCCACCTACATACAATTAGATAATAAAAGATGAATATCATTCACCTTGAGAAAGACGGATAATTTAAAAAGCGAGAAAGACGGTAATTTTATTACCAATACGGATAGAGGAAGCTAAGAGGGGAAGAATAAGACGAACTTACGTGAATTTGAGCAAGAAACGAAGGAACTATGACGAATCTAATGTTGGATGAAAATGGAGGCAAGGGTTTTGGGATTTCTTAAGGAGGAAGAAAGAAATGAGTTGTGAGGAATGAATTAGGTTTAGGGTGAGGAAGGGAGTATATAAAGGAGAAAGTCAACGAAAGTCAAAGGCGACTCAAAAGTCAAGAAAAGTCAAACTCGCCTTAAGACGGGATTCTCATGGAATCTCGCGGAAATTCCAAATACGAACTCGGAAATTCTAAATTCGACTCGGAACATAAAATTCTATATTAAAACTTAAATTTGCTGAAAAGTATCCGTAAAATATTTTCACTAGAAAAATAGGGTACATTTCCGGGTGTTACACATATCCCATATATACTAAGAGAATAAAAATTCTCAAATGATTTCCCCCCAAAAGGAATTTTCTTAAATAAGGAAACAAAAATTTATTTTTATTAACTTATTATCTTTTAGTTAAGATATAAACTTTTAATCACTATAAACGTTTTTTAACGAAATTATAATCATTTAATTTAATCAAAATAAAACAAAACTGGTAAATTCTAAAAAAAATTATATGAAAACCTATAAACTAATACTATTAGTTTCGTATTAAAAAAACTTACACATACTGAATTCATATATAAAAACTAGTTTTACACCCGTGCAAAAATGCACGGGTTGGCTTTTAAACATGTTATTTGTGAAATCTAAATAATGAAATAATAATTTTAATTAATAAGTAAAAAGTTTCGCTCCCGTTGGTGGATAGAAATTTCATAGTTTCTTGTTCAAAAAATTTAATTTTTTTTCTTGTTTTTCATATTTTATTACCTGTATGTTTGCCCCCAACTAAAATCTCTACCCCCACCCCCTACATTTAGTTTAAATTCTGTTTTACCACTAACACACACTGTATATTTTGTACTCTAGTGATTTCATAAAAATGTTTATTTGTCCCTTAATTGTTAAAAAAGTTGTTTAAGTTGCTTTAGGCCTTTAGTTATGAAATTGTTGAAATATGTAATGGCTTGAAACTGTTTATGGAACATGTTCACGTCATTTCACTATGTTCAACGTAATTATTTTTTATTTTTCATATAGTTTGAGTCTAATTGTATAGTACAATATCAGTGTAAGAGAATATGAAGACAAATATGAATGAGTCAATCAGGTCAGGTGCATGTGTGGTCATTTTGAGTTTGCACGAATTTATGTCCAGCCTGGTATTTTGAAGACATTGTGACTTTTGAATGGGTTGATATGAATTTATATAGACTCGATGATAAGTAGACTTGTCAAAATTTGACCCAGACCGGAAATCTGATTTGACTGACCAGTTTTTTTTTTAGAATCTAAGACCTTTAAATCTTAGACCTACGATCCGTAATTACCCAAATCCGAATTGACCTGTTATTTTGCTTTAGTGAAATCCGACCCGACCAGCTTGTCCCAACGGATTAAAATAAATCAAGAGTAGAATCAAAATATTCATACTTTTATATTATCTTTTAAATGATAAAAATAAATATATTTTATAATATTTTCAATCAAAAAAGAAAGTGAAAAAGAAATTTTATACGAAATATAACTCTTATATCATAAACAATCAAATAATAGTTAAACAATTTTATTTTTAAAACAACCTTAACATAATGTAATATCCCGAAAAAGAAAAAAAAATTATAATTAAATATTAGAAAGTATAAGTAATTCGGGACAAGCTAATGTAAAGACTATTAATCGAGCAAGTTAGAACAACGGAATCTAAATAAAATAAACTCAATTTAAATGGCGTCTTTGACCAAACACGTCTTGACCCGAGGAAAGATTGATTTAACTAAACACCAGTGTTCAACTTTAGTGTGACACAGATTATAATTGTCTATATTGTAGAGTATTAAAATAGGTAGACAATATTGTGACCGTCACAAGAGAGACCAATTGATGATTAATATAGCTATTAAGGAATGAGCTTACATGTGAATAAAGTATCATCCTTATCACATAATAAGACATGTCATCTAATTAGAAAATAAAGATAAATACAAGAGCTCTTATCTTGTAAAAATTACAAGTAGGTGAAAACACAATGCTAACTTATTCCGTAGCATGATAAGGAAGAAAACAAGTTGAATTTGCCAACTACAAATTCTAAACCGCCTCATGAAGGCTATAAATAGCCCGGCCATTGACCATTATTGTTTTACTCATACAAAATTTAGAAAGTCGAGAGAGATTCCATGATCCATTAATTTGGTTTATATAAATTAAATAAGGTATGATTTCGGGACCCTTCGTCGATAAAAGTAATTAACTATTTTAATATATCATAGAAGTAAGACGAGATTAGAAGTAATTGGTTATATTATTTTGGTTATATTATTATAGTGCTCACATGTTAGACTATTATACTCCATCTATGTTATATTTATGTCTTATATGTGATAATGTTCGTCATGCTAGTTCGGTTATTATAATGTATAATTGGCCAATTGTAGCATTCGGGATACGATTACGGGAGGGAGATGACATTACAAACGTAACCTGTGTACATGGAAGGGAGCACAGCTCCATGATATGAGAACTGCGGTTCTGGTTATTACTGGTGAAAGTGCCAGGGGGTTACATAAACAATTATATGGTCCTGTGTACATGGAGGAGGGCTTAGCCCAGGGGAGTAATTACTCCGTAAAGTGTCTCACTTCAGTAATGGTAGACCGTTATATATTATTGTGAAATGAATATTACATGCTGGTATGACAGTTGTGCATGTGTATTTAAAAATGAATGGATGATACTCATGTGGCATATTATTTATATGTGAGACATAAAAGAGATAAAATAGCTAGTGAAATGAGAGCCTAAGGTCGGTGGAGGCAACCGGAGTCATACTCAGCCTGTGGTTGGCTGATCCCGTCATATTCAATTTTTTTCAGGTTTCAGTACCAGGGAGGGTCGAGTGTGAGGATTTCATATAGAAGATAAGACTTGTAAGATGTATAATTCAACTAAGTAAATTTTTAATTTTAATTCTTTTCAAATGTATTTACTTTATAGTATAGCCTTGTATTTTCGGAAGGGAAATACGGCGGTGACGCCCTGTAATCTCGCTTCCATTTTTATTAATAAAATGAATTATTTTGTGCTCCCTGTGTACTTGAATTTCGGGGCGTTACACATAATTCCATAAAATTGGATTTTGAAGCTCTAATCAATATATATCATCCAATATAATTGAGGGATATACATACCTTGTTCCATCGTCGGCTGTAGATAAGAGTTTGGATACACATCCCCTCGTAAATAACAAATGTACCCGCCCTACCATCTTCTGGGTTATGGTCTCGTGGGTACTCATTTATTCGTCCCATCATCTAACGACCAACTATTTGTTGCCTAGTAAGTATCAGAAAAATTGTCTTTATTACCACCATATGATAGTAATTAAACCGTCTTAAACTTAAGACGGATAATATCCATCTTAAACAAGACTTACTGGAAAAACACAAAAAGTTCAACATAATTTATGTAGATCCAAGCTTTTTTACAACCAATTAACAACCCACAACCTACAACCTATTCCCACACATAACCCAAATCCCAAATGCCCAAATCGCACAAGTCACAACTCTAGCATATCTACAAACCAACACATGTTTCGAGTTTGGAATCGTGGTTCTTTCCATCTTCTCGCACTTCCAGTATTTCCAGGCCCTCTATATTAAAAAAAGGCATGTCCCAAGTTAAAATAGATAGCTAATTTAGTTAAATCTATTTATTTCATCCACTGATCCACGTATTCACCTCCATATGGATGATCCAGTATACCTAAGTATTCCCACAAAAATATGTAAACTTAATATCTTAATCTTAAATGTGTTTTGTTTGGAAAAGTTCTTGAATTTCCATTTTATTTTTGGTCTAGAAATAAAATCATATTACTATCTTTGAAGCAATTGTTTTCTTCTTTTCTCATACACTCATCACCTTATTTCTTTACATAAATCGTTTCATTTTTGAATTTTTTTCAACTAATTTTATTTTTGTTTTAATATTTTTAAATTTTTTAAACAAGAAATCTCTCTCAAGAAAAAACTTTAGTGTTGTTCTACTACGAATTACCCCAAAATTTTCATTTTTAGCTTGTAGGTCTCATTTACTTTTATTAGTAATTATAACAATTAATAGATTTTTCTATTTCTAAATAAGTATTTGCGAATATTTATATTAGTGTTTCAAAGAAAATTTCTTTTGAGATACTGTATTTGTTTACATTAAGGTTAGTGTTATGTTTAATTTATTTCTTGACTTTCAGCTTACAATTCCCAGATTGTTACATGTATTTTATCAAAGCTACTCCGTTTATTAAAATTATGTAAGCTTTTGGAATTTTGTTTTCATACATATTTTGATGGATAATAATCTGAAGTATTTACACAAATAATTATCTTATCTAAAATTCCCCAAATTTACGTTATGTTGTGATGATTAATTAATGTTATCAAAAAGTACAAATTTAAATATAAATATAAATAAATATTCTATAAAAATCATATAGTAAAAGTGCTAAATAAATATATGTATGTGAATGATAAGTTAGAAACTGACCAAAAAGCACTAATTTAAAAACCGGTGAAATAGTGTAAATTGCCACTTTAGTTATGCTAATAAATTGTCAATGTTTTGTGGGCCCTACCACTTTTGTACAAAGAAAGAGAAATTAATATGCTATGAGAAGGTGACGTAGGTGCATAGAAAGGGAGGAAATGGTTGTGTTTTAATAAAAGTAGGATTATGAACTAATTTATTAATTTCGTGAATAAATAAAGGGTTTTTCTACATGGTACCCCTGTGTTTTTTCGAATTCTACGTGGTACCCTTTAGTTTTTATAATTATCACTGGTACCCCTATACTTAGTAAACTGCTAAAAACCGAGTTTTAAAACAATTAATTTTTACAAAGAAAATATGTTTATGATTGTCTAAAGGATATTTATGATAACGTCATGCAAAATTATTGTCAAAAGATCAATGAAAAGTGCATAATATAAACGTTTAAAACACACAAATTAGTGCATTATGGGTATTTTGAGAGGTTTTCATTAACTTTAGGGGTATCATGTAAATTTTGAAAAAACAAGGGGTACCATGTAGAATTCGGAAAAATACAGGGGTACTATGTAGAAAAACCCATAAATAAATAAATTAAAAATATTTGAGAAATTGATAAATTGAAATCAATAGTTTTGTGGTACAAATTTACATTAAATACATATTCATGAGTATCCTAACTTTACTCAATTCTTTTGATTAATTTTACTTTTCAATTTTATATCCTCATATTCAATTATGAAAAATTAATGATGTGTTGATTTAAAATTTATAAATTTTCATTTTATAAAAGGAGGGTCTTTTAAAAGCCATTTAATTGATTTTATTTTGCTATATCCCACTTTTTTTCAGACTCATATGTTTAATCACTTATTCAATGTATCTTAATCTCCTGAATGCACTCCAATAATAAATAAAAGAGACTCCATTGCCATTTAATTTCATTATAAGCATGTTTATAAAGTTCATTATACAATTTGTGCTCTTCTATATAATCTAACTATTATTTTAGATAATTAATATTAATATTAATTTCAGTTTATAAAGCCCGATCATTTTATGTATATAATATTTAAAATAGTTTCAGTTTATAAAGTATGAATTTTTCCTAGAAATAAAATTAAAAATAATAAAATTAGGAGCCTAAAAAAATTTTAAACAAAAGAAAAAGAAATATAATACATAAATAATACATTATAAAGTAATGGATCTGTAAGTACCACACATCAGTTAATAGATTGTACAACTGGTTGTACATACAACCTTTTTATTGTTGTCGAGCTTTGTTAAAAATTTATTGAGCTTTATTAAAGAAATTGTCGAGCTATAGTACAAATTTATTGAGTTTAAAAGAATAATTCTTTTTTTTTTTTATTTTTTTTATTTTTTTTTCGGCAGCAGTAAAGTTATAGTCCTTTTTTCCTAGTCCCTTGCACCTTTAGCCAGCTCATGTGCCAACTTATTAAGGTTGCGAGGGATAAAACTAAAGCATAAACAGTGAAAAAAGGGCAACAAATTTGCTATGTCTCTGATGATGTCCGTTGTTGTATGATGCGCGTGATCCACACCTGCTAATTGATTGAGAACCTGCAGACAATCAGATTGTACATGAAGATGATTAAATCCATGTTCCATTCCCCATTGGAGTACTCCACGGATGCCAAATGCTTCAGCTTGTGGCGCATTTTCCGCTTTGATTTTTGAAGCATTTGAGTAAAACAGAGTACTATTGGTGTCATAGGATACCCATCCATAAGCAGCATTTAAATTGGATTCCCAACTAGCATCAACTTTTATGCGTGTAACAGCGCAATCTGATTCCTTCCCAACCAAGAAGAAAGGAAAGGAATTCCGAATTTTATCCCTCAATTCCTCTTCGTCATTATCACCAGAGATATATTCATTTCCTCCCTGGTAATTGAGGTAAGTTTTAGACTTAAACGCTAAATCAGCTTCCTTTTCCTGCAGTCGGAAGAAAAATTGCGGGGAGTATATATAATCTTCCCATACCAGCCTGTTACGAACACACCAGATAGACCAAAGAATAGAGAGGAAAACTACTATGCCCTTCCCATCATCATTTTTTATTAGGGCAAGATAATTTAACCAGTTGATTATCCATTCTTCGATCCCAATTAAATGGTCGTTTGCAACAGAAATTCCCAGAGAGGAAGCATCCCAAATCCTTTGTATTTGAGAACAGTCACGAAAGAGATGGGCGTTCGTTTCAATAGTTTCTTTGCAAAATAAACAAGAATAATCAATATCCATATCCCTTTTATGAAATTCTGCCCTCAGTGGAAGCGTGTTAGTAACCACTTTCCATAGAAAAATCTTCCACTTTTGAGAAATAGGGAGATGCCATAAATTCTTCCTACAGAAGTTCTTAATGGAACTATTTATGATGGTTGTATTACAAGTTTACAACTACTTGTAGGATAGTATTTGTATGCGCGAGACCCATACTAGTTTCATATAAATGATCTATATTTCATCTTGCAGCGATCTAACGGTGTGGATTTTGTCACGAAAAATAAAGAAAAATAAAAGAAACTGAAATGAAAATAACAATACAAAATTGTCTTGTGAGTGGGAAATGCGCCCTTCATTTCTTTTAGGAAATGGAGAGGATTTCAAGATTCCCAACTCCTCTTTTATTGTAGATTGTGGCCATTTTTAATAGTGCGTCATTTTATATTATACATACCTTTTTTTTATTACTTTTGAAAAAGTTTTTAAATCAAACTGTAAATGTTCTCTCAATAAATCTATAGTAACTCTCCTATGCGGCGGGCTCATTCCCCACTTTTTTGCAAAATGTGGCCACTTTTTGTTAAATAGTGACTACCTTGGTAATAAATGTCATTTTCAAGTCATAAAAGATGATTACTGTTTATTAATAAATGGTCACTATTTATCAAAAAGTGGTTACACTTAACTCGTC
Source organism: Heliosperma pusillum (assembly GCA_022085475.1). Lineage (NCBI taxonomy): Eukaryota > Viridiplantae > Streptophyta > Magnoliopsida > Caryophyllales > Caryophyllaceae > Heliosperma > Heliosperma pusillum. The sequence continues at coordinate 14,359 of JAIUZE010041094.1, read as the reverse complement.
GCATATGCGACGGTTGTAAACAAGAATTTGTGATAAATCTATTCATATGGTGTATGTCATAAAACATACCGATTTATTATTGCTTGTTAGCAGTATCGCCTATAATATTAACAATCTTTTCAAGTATACGAGGGTACACTTTTTTTTTTTTTTTTTTTTCATAAGGGTGTTAGGGTAAATTGCTCTAAAACTCCTTTCACATTTCTTAATTTATATGTTTACCTAAAAGTTGTATATACTTTCACAAACACTTGTTAGAGACGATTGTTTTACTAAGTTATGTTTACCCTTTTTCTTATGGCGAAATCGATGATAACCCCTTTTACTTTAGTTAATGACGAGATTAAACTCTTTAAATTTCAAATTTCGTAATTAGGCCTCATAACTCTTAGTAGAAGAGAAAATCAAAAAAAAAAAATTTTCAACAAAATCACAATATTCATACAAATAAACTTTTTTTATATTCACTTAAATAGTTAACACATAATAATGCTTATTATAAATTTGCGAGATTAGTATGCGGTTTATTTTACATTAAAAAAAAATACTTGAATGAATTACATAAAACTGGAATATTATTTTTAAAGTATTCTTACATGTACATTGATTGTATTTTAATTGATATAAACTAGTAAACATATTCTAAAGATTATGTTAATAACTAATGTAAATTCTTGTAAAATTGTACTCTCTCCATTTTTTATTAATCTTTTTATTTGATTTTGCACTTTGTTTAATAAAGTTATTAGTCACAAGATTCTGTAGGAATTTTTGGTATGAACCATACACACAATAATATAAATAAGAATCGGAAAAATAACATGGACACAATATTTACGAGGTTCACCAAATTGGCTACGTCCTCACTATAGTCGCACTAGAAATTTTATTAATCACTCACAATATGAGGATTGAAATTACATAGCTTTCGCTAGGGCAGAGCACTGATCGGATATCCGATCCAAATTGATAGTTTCGGATCGGATATCCAAATTAGAATTCCTAAATTTAAATATCCAATATCCAAACCAAATGTATCGGATATCCAGTGTTCGGATATCCAAAATAATCGGATCGGATACGGATATCCATCAGATATCCATATTTTGGAATTTACATTAAAATAAAGGTTGAAACACGATCATATTCATCGTTTTACACGATGATTTTCTTTAGTATTCTTACTTTAATGTTCTCGACATAAAATTTAAATACCGCTTACATATTTCTCTTATAATTTAAACTTTTATAAGTAGTTTTATGAAATAACATTGTATTTTCTCGTAATTATACTAGAAAATTATAGTTTCGGATCGGATCGGATATCCAAATATTTTAGTTCTAATATCCATATCCAAACCAAAACCAAATATTTCGGATCGGATATCCGATGCAAACTTAACTTTCGGATCGGGTATCCAAAAATTCGGATCGGATTCGGATCAGTTATCAGATCGGTTTGGATAATGAGATTTTTTGCTCAGCCCTAGCAGCTTTCACCATCTTTTGTAGCCAATGACAAGCTATAACTCCCATAAGCTAATAAGTGTGTATAACATCTTACATTCTAGTGATTCAATAAAGCAAGTTCTATCACATTACACATTCATTCTCATATGTTTATTATGAAACAAATTAATCCATAATGGAAGGATTAATGTTTAACAATCTCCCACCTCCCGACAATTATGGAGGTAACACCAACTTTACTTTTTCACCTAATGCGACCATGTCTTTGCTTATGCTAAATGCAAGAGCCCATCCAAGGTACTACCCAACCTCGACCCCTAACCATTCCACTTTACTCTCAAAGGCAACCATACTTGTCGAACTTCAGTCATCGTTTTTCGGGGCGTGCAGTCCCACCTAAACGAAATACCCTTACATGCCTTATTAAAAATACTTGAATTTTCGCACACATTTGAGCGTGCCAGTTTCACCTTGTGCATTCTCGGACCACCTTCTGATTCCAAGCCACCGACTTTACTCCCACAGTGCTTAGTGTAAAGCCCACTATGCAAAGTTTTCGGATCCCGCAACAAGTCTTGTGAAACAATTTCATTCTTCATCCCTCCCGCAGTTACACTACTCATGTCACCGGTCACTACATCCTGATTTGGTGTACAAAGCTCCACTCTTAGCCCCACGAGCTACCATAATAGCTTCCTTGACTATTTTCCAGGATCTTTTCTCAAAGAAAACCTTGTAGCCTGTTTCATCGAGCTTTCCAACAAATATCAATTTATTTTTCAAGTTCGGGATGAACATGATATTTGTTAGCTCCCATCTACCCTCAGTCGGGGTACGTGTCTCAACATCATCTTTTCCCATTATTGGCACCACCTTACCATTTGCCATGTAAGAAGTACTACACCTTCCACCAACAAATTTATGAAAGAAATTTCTAACCGTAAAAGCGTGAAATGATACACCAGAGTCTAACACTTAAGACTCTATCAGATCTTCGACATTCACTGCCAAATGATCATTGTCATCTTCTACACCTAGCACTTGCCTGTCCAATTTTCCCCACTCTCTCTAATTCATGGAATGTGGTTTAGTACCTTCTAAAAGAAAATGTAGATTCTTTGAATACAAATAATCAATTATTTGCATTTTCCAGAAAGCAAAATCTTTCCCATCAAATTTACCAAACAAAATTTTGCCTCCTTTCATTATTGCGAATTTTAGTGGATTGTTGTTTCCTCACCCGCCCAACCGGGATCTAATATCAGTTTGTAGGGATTTTTGGTATGAACCACACACACAATAATATAAAAAGAATCGGAAAAATAACATGGACACAATATTTACGAGGTTTACCAAATTGGCTACGTCCTCACTATAGTCGCACTAGAAATTTTATTGATCACTCAAAATACGAGGATATAAATTATATACCTTTCATCATCTTTTATAGCCAATGACAAGCTATAACTCCCATAAGCTAATAAGTGTGTATAACATCTTACATCTTACAATAATATAAAAAGGCTTGTTGAGCCTCCATTGAAGTGACACATGTCACGTCTCAACTTATTGCCACATATCATTTCTATAATTAACAATAAATAATAAGAAACCTACATAATTGTTGTACTTTCATTTTCTCTTACCTTAACAAAATACAAAAAAAAACAAAAATTTTAAATTAAATATTTTAATTGATGCCCATTATTACATCTTCCTTACCAACTCTTTGTAATCTATACATATATATACAATAACATAAAAGGCTACATTGAGTAGCTAATAAGATGACACATGACGAGGTACTATTCCATGTTAAATTAAAATTTTTAAAAGAAATAATTAAAAATACAGGTACAATAGTACTCAATATACTAATAAAGTTGTAGACCTTCATCTCCCAAAACATTACTCAACTTTATAATCACAATTTCTCCCTCTTTAAATCAATTTTTTTTAAAAATAAATTAAAAATGGAATACAAAAAGGCAAAGTACTTCTATTAATCAATATACTAATTAAATTGTAAGCCTCCATCTCCCAAACATTATTATACTTCATCATCACAAATTCTCCATCCTTCATACCAAACTTTTCATATCCTATCGTAATAAAACCAATTCACCAAATTTTACCTATAAAATAAGATCAATTGATAAGAAATTTAACACATTGCTACCAAAAAAATGACGGAGAACTATGTTTCCTTACCTATTTATTTTCATTTGATTGATTTTAAAATCTTTTCCTATCTTTTCTTTATAGCGGGTTATAGTCCAATGAGCGAAGGGAAATGAAGAGATAAGAGGGAAAGTAGAACAGAGAAGAATCTAACAAGCATTTGTATCGTGTTGTCCGTTCTTCACAATGGTGAATGTTGATGAAGTGCTCAAATTATTGTTAACCTTAACTTTTTAGTCTCATATATTTTTAATATTGATACAATGTTTTGGGAAGCTTTTAATGTATTCATTAATTGATAATGGTTCATTAACAACCTAAGTAAAGTTTTTCTCATATTTTTCATGAGTCGGTTAGAAAAAGGTAAAATTATATTTTGTTTGTATTTTGACTACCAAATAGTGAAATATCTTATAATTGTGATTTTTGTAAATTGAGAATGGTGAATGGATATCAATGTTTTTATCTATTACAATCTCATTTAAATTGTTCTTATATTATTCGACGTTACAGTGGTTAAGATAAAATGAGTGAAAAATATTTTTAATTCTTATTTTCAAACAATCAAAATATAAGTATATAACTATGGTTAGTCCTACATACTTACTATTTTTATAGTATAATCATTTAAAGTTGTAGACTACGACAAATATCATTTAGACATCGAACAAAAACGATATTATTCGGGTACAAAAGTCAAATGAAAATAATAGAAGAAGTACAACTAAAAAAAATACTAATAGAGGATGTACCACTACAAAAAGTAGTATTTTTTTAATATCTATTAATAAAAAACTCGAAAAGTCCCGTGATTTTCACGGGAACTTAAACTAGTATAAAAATTCAATATCTCTATAATAACATAAAGTCATATTGTATTTTTTTATTTCTAGATTTTCTATAGCACATGGTGATAATAATGACAAAATTTTGGTACTTCCTAGGCATCAAGCAGGATGATTTGTTATGTATTTAACCTTACAAATAGTCCCCTCTCTTAAATGAGAATTTGTGTTCATTGATTAGTAATACTCATTTGTTTTTTACGAAAAAAAAAGGCACCTTAGTCAATGATCAATTCAAATTGGTTTCTTTTGTAATGTAGGCGTACTCATGATGTACGAATTAGACATTTACGATGTACAGTTAAGCATTAAAAATTGAGAGTCGATCTCATAGTAAAGATTGTAATACCAATTTACTCTCACCGTCTTAGTCCACAAAGAATAAAAAAGTAAACAATTGAATGAGACAGAGTGAATAATTTAAGGTAAAGAGATATCAACAGTTTTTGAACGGTATGCATTCCACTTATTTGAGTAGCAAGGCAAATTGAGTGAGAAGCTTAAGCGATAGTGAAAGCAAGCTATTTAATTTATTAAATAAAAGTATACTGTTTCCATAAAAATTAGAATTAATATCAAATTTAAGAGCTTGTGATGAAATTTGATTATTTTAGTAGGATACAAAATAATTAATAAAATAACATTTAATTCATGTCAATATTATACTGTTAAAAATTAATAAGTTAAAGGTCAAACTTCATACGCAATTAAAAGTTACTACTTGATAAGTTAAAAGCTCAAATTTCAACAATTTATTTCTATAAGTTAATTGTTATAATCATATTAATGTATACCCGTGCATCGCACGGGCATAAAATCTAGTTCAAGTTAGTAAGTCAATGAAGCAAGTTTTATCACGTTACACATTCATTCTCATATGTTTTTTATGAAACATATTAATCCATAATGGAGGGATTAATGTCTAATAGACTCTTTTACCTCTCTCAAGAAGAATCATTCCCGTCAACATATTTAAGGATAATGTGGTAAAAAATAGTACTTCCTCCATTCAAATCCAAATGAAACATGATACTATTTATAAGTGAAAAGTATCTTCATGAATTTTTGCAATAAATAAGAAAAAATATAGTCATGTATGATCTTGTTTCATTCACCTTTAAGAGTGCAGTAACAATATCAAACATTTATATTTTTTTAATGTAAAGCTAAATATATTTACAATCCAAAGTGTGCAAAAGTCAAATGGATCATGAATTTGAATGGATGGAGTATGAAAAAGGTGCTAGGAGGGAAAAAAAAGACAAATAGGAAGATAAATAGAAGCTGGCTAAAATAGGCAAGTGGCAAAAATAAAAAAAATGGAGGAAATGATAATAATTGCTTGTATGAGAAACATAGGCCAAATAACCAAATTGGTAACGAAAAATAAGCGGTAAGGTGACATATTCGTAAAAGTAATAGTTTTGATGTCAAATTGGTGAAAAAAAAAGGAAAAAAAGTGTAAGGTACTAATGTGAGTGAGAAAGTGGTAACAAACCACTTTGACAATCAAATTGGTAAACAAAAATGTTTATAAAAATGAGGCTGTGTGAGCTCGTTTTTTTTTTTCACGTTTCACTTCAAAATTGTTGAATCTCTCTATAACTTTAGACTATAGTCGTTGAGTCACTCGGAGACTTTAGTAGATTTAATTACACATAAATCTAAGAAATTTGAAAAAATTATTGTCTTAAGAGATTTCTAGACTCGCAACGACGTGATCTTTCTAAATTTTAAATTTTTTAAAAAGTCATTAAATTAAATCATTCAACAATTTTGACTTAAATTAAATGAAATAGAAAAAAAAAGAAAAAAGAAGATTTTTTTTGTACAATCGACATGCGGCTAGGTAACTTGACAACTTCGTTAACATAATTTATGTATATTTTAACGATTAACCCAAAGTCATTGAGCAAGGCGACTTTTCACCTTCCTAGGATTTTGTGTAAAGCCAATACTACATGGACTTTCTACCGTTACACGGCTTTGAGTAGACGAACACCCGTCATATGTGAGTCGTTAACGACTATGTTGTTGATGACTTTTTTATAGACCTTTTTTTACCAATTTGATCATCGGAATGGCTTTTTATCAATATGGCACTCAACTTGCACTTGTTTTTTTTACCAATGTGTGCCTTACCTCCCACTTTTTTTTTGACCAATTTGGTCATTTGGCGGATAAACATAAATATATAATGAATTAATCATACGATTTGAACTGAATATAGGAGATGAGTTGAATTCACTCACCTACTACATTTGTAACTTACGAAGCTTAATCTTACAATTGGCCTAAGTTAAGGGGTTCAATTACTACTTTCGTATGAGTGCTCACCCCCGTTGATCGAATTTCTTAGTGAAAATTTTCGATTGATTATTTCGGGTTTACCTTATATCATTACTCGTTCGCCTCTGCTGGAAAGTATTGCCCCTGAGTTCAAATCATGACACGACCACTTCTTAAATGACTCTTTCGCTAAGTACTCCCTCCTTCTCAATTATTTGTTTGCCTTTGATTAAAATACCCCTCACAAAGAATAAAAAAGACAAACAAATGAGTGAGACGAAGGAAGTATATAATTTCATGATAAGCTTACCAATTTTATAATAACCATTGTTATCAGTAGACCATTTTATACGTATCAATTTTATGTGAATAAGTTGTCAATTGTCATTACAATTATTTTTTCACATACGGATTTTACTCTTTCACATACATTTTTTCTTTAATATTTTATATCATACCATTTTCCTAAATTTAGAAAAATCAAGTCTTCTACATATCGTGTCCCCTAAAATTGAATCTAGTTATAACCTCCTCCCTCAATTTCCTCTATAAATCACAAGCCCGCCTAACGACACTACAAGGATTCGCCTCCCTCGACTCAAAGACTACTTTGTTACGATGTTCCCACAAAGCCCAACACCCAACCATAAAAATCTTGTGCTCCCTCATCCCCATGTCCCTCCATCGAGCTTCGATTCAGTCTCGCACGCCCCCTCCCCAATCATCCTCGTCGCAATCCAGCCCCAGTCCCTCCCATACCCGATGGGCTACCCCACAATCCCTAAACAGATGAATACTCAACTCAAAACAAGAATTACAAAGTGAACAAGAGAAGTTCTCACCTCGAACACGAGAGGCATGGGAAAGCGAGGAGATGAGGGAAATGGTAGGGTGGGATGGGTTGCTCCTATGACGGAAGTCAAAAATATAAATGTTGATTTAGGGGTTAAGAACGAAGGATGAGGGGTGGGCTTAGGTGTGATGTGTCGAGACGAGAGGGGCCACATGATGTGGGGTGTGTCGCTTCTGCTGGATCAGATGTGGAACGCCCATGTAGATGAGGGGGCTGCTGTTTTGGAAGGAGTTCAAGAAGTGGTATGACAGAGTCATTCCAAAGTCATCATCGAAAGTGATTGTTTGCAAGTTATTGAAGCGTTACGGACGAAGGCTATAGAAATAAGCATTTTTTCGCAAGTCTTCGATGACATTTTAGTTTTGTGCTCTAACTTTAGCTCTATTACTTGGTCATATACTAGTCGAGTAAACAATAGTGTGACTTATGCTTTAGCTCATTTCTCTTCTAGAATTAGTGGTAGATTTGAGTGGTCGGAGGCCTTGGCATCGACTCTGAATAATGTTGTAATCGCTTATTTGTCGCTTATATAACGAAGCCTTCATGTTTTCTAAAAAAAAATTGAATCTAGTTGTTCTTAAAACTTAAATATTGGATTATAATTCATCAAGTTTGTCAAGTAATGAATGATTAATTTGATTAACAATTAGTAATAATTTGTTTATTAATTATTTTGTTCTAAAATTAGTGTTTGTCAATTAGTAAATTGATTACCAATTATTATCAATTAGGTTGATGGTTGGTGGAGGGCGCGGTGGTTTGAGTGGTCGATGGTGTTACAGTGTCGTGCGCGGTGGTTCGTCGGCGGTGCGTGAGGGCACTTCGGGAGGGCGATGCTTGAGGGTGACTAATGGTGGTTCATCGGTGCGTGGAGGCTAAGGACGGAGGTAAGTGGTGGTCCGATGGCCGGCTAGGGTGCGGTGTCCATCAGGTTGTCTAGTGGTGGTGTGGAGGCATGGGACGTATATGATGGTGTTGGGTAAGGTTTTTCTTTATTCTCTGCGATCCAGACCATTGGTAAAACTTACCAAAAACGGACGATCCACACCAATGGTAACATACCTTATTTGGCCCACAACATTACTATGTCATCCTTATTCTCATTTGATAGAAATAATTCCCATGGTACCCCTGAGTTTTGAACAAATTCACGTGGTACCCAAGTTTTTAGGAATGTGTCCATGGTACCCCTCAACTTTCCAAACTGCGCACCATCTACCCTTAGGGGTTAACTCTGTCAAATATTGGTAACGACAGAAAATTATCTTGACTTGTTGACTTTGGGGGGGGGGGGGGGGGGGGGGATAGTTAGAGTAACAAAATTTTGAAGTTTTACAACTAACTATAACTAACTATTACTTGCACCAAATACCCCTGAGATTTGAGATATGTGCACAATATACCCCTGACTTGTAACGGCTAGAAAAAACTATTCGTTGGGCTGATTTATTCCATTTAAAGGGAGTTGGTGTTCACTTGAGAGCACAAAACATTCAGAACACTACTAAAAACACATTCATACTAGCATGGAAACATCATCCAGTTGAAGATCAAGTTCAAAAGGAGTTCAACTGGATAACAAAAATTGTCCTAAATGCAAAAAAAGATTCAACATAAGGTCATCCGATCCGGACCTTTGGCAGCAAACCCTTCAAGATTGTACTACAAATGTGATGAATGTGAATGCTTTCAATGGTGCTAACAGAATAATGAAGACAATAGAGATGAAGGTCAACAAGTTCATATTGTCATACAAGAGTTGAAGAAGAAGTTGAAGGAACAAACAACTATTATTCGTGACTTAAAAAGAGAAGTAGTAGATTTATCTAAAATATTTCAATTTAGTTTGAAAACATTCATAATCATGTATATGTTTCTAGTTTATATTATAATGAAATAAGTGTACTAGCAATGTAGTATCAAAATTGAAGATTTATGCAAGCTTAAAACTACTTTCATGCATTATAGATACTGTCATTCGAGAGTTTTGCCCAAAAAGTTACAACATCAGACCAAACTGACTTATCAAGTTCATCATTTAACTAAAACTACTGTCCAAAAACTAAACAACCTGCCTGATTTATACTGAATAAAGTTCACCCTTCAACAACCCAAAAACTGGCCATCTAGCATTCTAAGCATTTCATCATCTAATAACCCAAAAAAATCTTACTTAGAAGTTGGAGTTGACATTACAAACATAACTGATGTTTATAATGTCAATTACAACTCCTACAGAAACTTATACCCAAAGCTTTAATTATTAGTTTGACATTAAATAAAAGGTTCCTAAATAACATGTTACCACCATTACTTCTCAATCAAATTGGAGGTTGATTTGTTGAAGTTAATGCACCATATGTCCTTCTTTTCTTTGTTGTTGGGCCACCTTGGCATGATCTTGCATTGTGTCCTAAAGACTTGCAAATATAGCATGTGATGGTGGTAGACCTTTTGCCCATCTTTCTCTTGGATTCATCATGTCTTCTCTTCCTTTGTCTAGCAGGCCTTCATGCTGCTCTTTGTTCCAGTCGTGGCAGGACCATAGGAAACTGAAACTCAGGCCATTGCTCCTTATAATCAGGCATATGGTGCAAGATATTGCTATAAATTAACTTATAGCACATCCCAGAGAAGTAGGCATTCACATATTCCATTGGTTCTTGTTTGTTGTGATAGATGGCCCTACATGCATGCTTACATGGTATCCCAGTCACTTGTCATTCCCCACACAAACATGTTTCAGTTGTCAAGTTAACTAGAAAAGCAGTTGTGGTACCTTCCACCACCTCATATTCTCCACCTCCTGCCTTTATTACTCTACAATGCCTTGAATATGAGCAGTTAGACTAAATCACAGCCTTTGCATAGAGGGTTGGACCATAGAGTTGCATAGCCTCAGCCTTATCAAGTCTTTCAGTTATCTTGGACATAAAATATTATCTGATGCCTTCCATCAATACAAGAACTGGTTTATCCCTCAGTTCATTAATCAGCGCATTAAAAGACTCCAGAAAATTTGAGGTATTATGATCACAAGCAACAAGTGGATCAAATTGATGTTTAGACCACTGCTGGGGAACTTTGGACAAGTAATCAACAGCTTCCTTAAAAAAACCTGCCTATACGTGCCATTGCTTTATTGAAGACAAATTTTGATATTGTATTAGCAGTCATCCAAAACTGATCATGATAGGCAGGCCCTCCCCATTTGTCCTTGAAATTGGTGTACAGATGTTGAGCACAAATTCTTCTTGTGGCAATAGGGAGTTCTTTTTTTAAAAGCCTTCTCAACACCTTTCATTCCGTCACTTATGAAAGTCCAGTCCCACTTAGTACAACCCTCCTTTTGAAATGAAATTCTCAAATTTATGAAAAAATAGCTCCATGTCTCAGTTGATTCTTTACCACCAATAGCATAAGCTATGCAGAACAAGTTATTGTTGCCATCTAGAGACAATGCAGACAATAACATTCCCTTAAACCTACCCTTCAAATGACAACCATTTTACTCCTATTACTGGCCTACAACCTCTCAAGAATCCCTTTGTCCAAGCTGAAAAACTAACAAACATCCCCTTGAAATATGTCAATCTGCCAGTATAAGGAGATTGTCATGTAAGAAGTGCCCAAGAACCAGGGTTTGTTGTCTTGATCATCTCAGCATAAACAGGTAGAAAATTATATCTTTCCTCATGTCCCCCAAACACCTTGTCAACAACTACACTTCTTACCTTATACATTGTCCTAACAGCCACATTAATCCCAAACTTACCCATTAACAAGTCAGACATGCTTTTCAATGGCATATGAGGATTTGCTGTTAATTCATCCTCTAATTTAGAAGCCATCCACTCTATTATTGCCATGGGATTTCTCTTCAGAAAATGACAATGCTTAAGTTCACCATTCATTGTCTTTATTGCCCTAGTTAACTTATCAGGAATTATGTACACATGAATCTTCCAAGTGCAATGCTCTCCACTACATTCAACTGTGTACCTCAACTTAACATACTTAATGACTATAACATTAAACCCTTCATGGATGCAGTAGTCAGATAAAACTAACAGAAATTCAGCCTTGGATGGGAATAAGAACCAACTCCTCAGTTAATATCACCCCACCTTTGAGGTACATACATTTTACCATTCTTACAAGTGTTCTCCAAATGGTGATCCCCTTCCTCTGCTTCTTTAACTGTTACTTTATCAAATGAATGCATTTTACTAGGAACTTGTTTCATACTAGACTGCTCATCCTCACTACTTTCACTATATTCACTTATGTCACACTCTTCATCAGTGGCAGAGTAATCTTCGTCATCCTCCTCATCACTCTCTTCACCTTCATCCTCATCCAATCTAGCATTTACTGGCTCACGCCTTCTCTGACCCCTTCCTCTCCTTATCTCATTAGGCTGAACATAACTTTGAGAAGTTCTTGACTTAGAATGTGAAGTATAAACCCCTTTTATCTTAGAAGTTGATTTAGGAATTTTTTGCTTTGTTTAGTCATTTGTTTATTTAGTTGAGACAAGTTTGGGGTACATTCAGGGGCAGTTTCATGTTCAGTGGTAAATCTGTTAGTAGTTGGGAAGTTTTGTGTAAATTGAGTTGGAGTAGGGTTTGTTTAACTGTCATGGCCAGTTGAAATTGGGTTTGTTTGACTATCAGGTATTTCTTCACTTTCATGGCCAATTGGACTTGGGGGAGTAGGGTTTGTTTGACTGTCATGGCCAGTTGGAATTGGGTTTGTTTGGCTTTCAGGAATTTCTTGACTTGGAGTAGGGTTTTTGTTTGATTGAGATGGAATAGAGTTTGTTTGAGATTCAGGTACATGAGTTGTTGAGTTTTGGTTTGATTCATTAGCTAACTCCTGAGACTCATACACTCTAACAAACACAGTCTCATTAGTCTCCACATCCACAACAGGTACTTCAATTGCCAAAGGTTCAACTTCCAAAACATCATCTTCCATTTCACTCTCCACTTTGTTTTTTTCCATCTCCTCATTCTCCTTCCTTTTTTCTTCCTCCATTCTTGACCTCTTTAGATCTGTCGCTAACTCAAACTCTTTAATTGCATATCTGTCTCCTCAATCCACACGTCAATTGTATCTAACTTTTCATAATCCCAAAACATTCTCAATAAATTACCATCATCCTTAATATACTTCTTAGTATCATTTCTCCCTCTGTAATACATGTCATACACAGGAGGAAGCAATACGTGTTGTTTCAAAGAAACAACCTCAAGATCAGCAATAACATCAAGGAGTTGTATAAAGTCCACATCATAAATAGCATAATCAAAGGCTTTCTCTTTAAAGTGACATTGCAACCAAAACACAGCTTCCATCCTACCAATTTCAAACCTACAATTACAAAAAATACATATACATGATTCAACAGACAACAAATACCCTTTAATTTCTTAATTTCCTTATAATTATATAGTCACAAATCAGTCAAAACCCTTAATTTATTGAATTGAAAAACCTTGATCATCAAACCAACAAATACCCTATATATTCAAAAACTCAGAAAAACACAACAAAATACCATAACTAAAAATCACAAATTAACAACTACCTACATGCAAGTAAGATTAAACATAAAAACTTCATTTAGGTGCGATTAAATCACAAAAAAAAAATTGATGATTATGCATTCCCTCGAAAGAAAACCCTAGATACCTGGAAAAATAGAAGATTACCTGAAAAAGAAGACCCAGAATAAAGTGATGATTAAACCAAAGAAAACCCTAGATGATGTAATATATTTGATGAAAATGAAGTAGAGGATTTGGGGGTATGATAGTTGATGTGATTGATTTTGGAGGAAACACAAGGTGAGTCGTTTATTGTTATTGGGGAGTGAGAGAGTGAGAGAGAGTGTACTTTATTTATTACTTTATGAGATAAATGAGAAGGAAAAGGTAAGGATATGAAGGGGAAATTTTGGGAGTTAACACCTGATAAGTGAATATTTGTATGATTTTAACCCCCGATTTAGCTCGGTTTTGTATGTCATTTGTGCTTTGTTAAGCCACTTTATGAGCTAATATCGTCTTCTAGGCGAATTCCTGTGTTCTAACCTGTTTTGTAGGGAAAGTGACGTTTCTACGCCCTTTTTCTATATTTCCGAGCATTTGCCTAGAACCCGACGATTTGAAGAAGCAAGCTTGACCTAGTGAAAGGCATTTCAAGAAGGTTCACTAATTCAGAAGAGAGAAGAAGAAAAGACAGTTTCGTAGTTGTCGGAAGATCAATCAATTAGACAGAAGAATTCATCGCTTTACATCAAACCCTATCATCAAACCCGATTGGAGAGGTCAAGGGGGATGTTGGAAGTCAATTCAAAGCAAAGGAAGATGAAACGTTAGTCAAGAGCTTCCAGAAGACCACATACCCGATCGGGTAAGTGTGTACCCGATCGGGTTTCCTTGCTGATCCAAGCATGACGGCTAAAACTTCCTATTTTTGACCTATGTGTTTAATGCCCGACCTCTTCTCCACGAAACCCTAATGCTATATATAGATGCTCTAGCCCCTCTTCTCAAATCATCTCTATCTCATCCATCTTACAATCCTCTTCTCTTCTCTTCTTACATTTCTCCTTAGATTAGGAGGAGGGGGAACTAGCCTCCCTTCTCTCATTTTCTTCTTCTTTAGTCTTTAGTTCTTAGTTTATTTCTGTCCTTTTCATATCAAAACATTA
>JAIUZE010040655.1:1347-25895 GCA_022085475.1 Heliosperma pusillum | reverse complement strand
ACCTTTCTACTATTATTATTCCGTGTAATACAATTAGAAATATCGGATATTATACTCTGATGAATGTTTACTAGAATAGCTTTGAATTATGTTTGTTGTGCAGGTGATTGAAATAGCAAGGGGAAGTAAAGTGAAATACGAACTTGACAAAAAGACCGGTCTAATTAAGGTATCATAGATAGAGAGCAATTTAGCTTTCTTTTGAATCTCATCTTCGCTGTTGTTCGACTTGTTTGGATAATCATGTTAATTTTGTCCAGGTTGATCGCATCCTCTATTCTTCAGTTGTTTATCAACACAACTATGGATTCATTCCTCGAACTCTTTGTGAAGATAATGATCCCATTGATGTCTTGGTTATTATGCAGGTACTTTTAGTCTTCCATACGAAAACTTTATGCACATGATTTACAAGCTTTGTAGGATGTTGTATTTGACAAAAGGTCACTTGAAGTTGAAGAAACGGTTTTATAACTTACTAAGGTGTCTCGAACAATGCGAAAATCAGCTACCTAATGCATACAGTTATTGAGTGGTACTCATGACCTTGGCTTGAAGCTTATGCCAATAAAAACTACCCTTGTGGCTCCCTTTAGATGAAATAAACCTCTCTCTCTCTCTTATCTTTTGATTTAAGTTTATTCTTTTGTTGAGGACACAAGCCAAGCCCTTAAGGAGTTTAAGTCTTTAAGAACTGCTTCAATCGTTATCCTGCAAAGTCTCAGTTTCTTCCAGTTCTTTGACGAATTATTTTAATTTAATCGTAGACTAAAGAAACTGTTTATTGAATGCCTTATTTCTAGTTCTTAATAGAAAACCCTTATTCCTTTAGGATTCATGTTGAGGTGAATTTTTCGAGTATGTGATTTGATAGTGTAAAACTTGCAGGAGCCTGTTCTTCCAGGATGCTTCTTGCGCGCTAAAGCTATAGGATTGATGCCTATGATTGATCAGGTACCCAGAACATAATTCCATTTATGCAGTATAAACTCTATTGCACAGGCCAGGATTCTAACTCCGTTATTTGTTCAGGGGGAGAAAGATGATAAGATAATTGCTGTTTGTGCCGATGATCCTGAGTACCGACATTACAATGACATCAAGGAGCTACCTCCCCATCGTTTGGCTGAGATTCGCCGTTTCTTTGAAGATTGTATCCTTTGATTTTCTTTACTTTTTGAACTTCATCAAGTTTGAGCCACGATGAACTCCATCTCTAGTCTTCTGTAAGAATTTTATCGTCCTTGTTTAACTTTGAAGGTCACATGATGTGTACAGTGACTAAAATTTTTTCTCACAATATGTGAGAGTCTGACCCTTCAGAGAATTGATAGAAGCTCATATTCGATAATCGAGACAGCCCACATGTCTTCTCCTTGACAACTTTCTCAGATAAGAAAAATGAGAATAAGGAAGTTGCCGTGGATGAGTTTCTGCCTGCATCTGCTGCATATCAAGCAATCCAGCACTCTATGTATGTACCTTACTGACTACTCATCCAACACGCAATTGTCAATCCACACAGTTTAATACCGTATGGATGATGAATGCGGTCACATATAATTTGATCAAACACGCAACTGTCAATCTATTCCACAGTATCGAATGTAAGAGTCTAAAGTAGTCAGTAAGTCAGTCAGTCATATCATGATCTGAGTTTGCTAGCAATTTCAGGCACGGAAAATATGAGAAATTGCAGAAATCGTCACTTGTACTATGAATCCATCAAATCTTCCCTACCCTTTCAATCTTATCACATTCCCATTAGATAAGCCGTCCGATCACCCGTAAAATTTAGATTATTAAACGATGGCTTTTCTTACGCTTTGCGGTAGTCAGTCAGTAGACATAAAAGGGAATGTTCATTGAGAAAATCATGCTTTAACTATGAATGTATTGATTGTTTGATTTTGATTGTTAACTTGTGATTCTTATTAACCTCTTTTTATTGTTTTATCTTTGGGTGAAGGGATCTGTATGCGAACTACATTGTTGAGACGCTGAGGCGGTAGTGCGCTCCTTCATTGGCTGCATGGGATATTTCTTCATCATTCAATCTGTTATGCCGTGAAGATTGTTTTGTTAAGTATTCTTTTTTGAAATTGAGAAACACCAATCAAATCTTACAAGCTCAATTGTATTTACGAGCCCTTCAAAGTATGTCAAGTGTGTTATATACAACTTATACTTGAAATGTTTTCTTTGAAACGAATATTGTACTAAATTTCTTCTTATTCGAGTATATGATCGTTACAAATTTCATGTTATTTGTCTAATTTTATGGACTTGTCGATTCTTTATCGGAAACGTCAATACTAAAGAAAGGTAAATCTTTGTGTATCATTTATCTTAAGAATGTTTATATACAAGTACAATACAATACCAAGATACAGTAACCAAGATATGGTAATCTACCTATTTTAGGGAACATAATTAAATAATCTATTATAAATATATTGCGGTGGGGTGAGGTAATTGGAGAATAAGAATATATCGTGGGGCGAAGTGATTAAAATAAGTATTGTTCTGGGGTGATGTGATTAGAATAAGATAAAATATAGGTATTGTGCAGTATTATTGTGCGTTGAGTTATTTACGATAAGTATAAAAGTTTAATAAATAAGAAAATAAGGAAGGTATTGTGAATAGATGAAAAATGGAAAAGAGAAGGTTATTTTGATTAGGAGGGAGTATATGTTTACATATTCTATTCTATTACAGCCCACAGTTAAAATGCTAAGTAGCCGAATGTTGCGACTGGACGGAACAATTTTTGTACTTAACTAAATAAGTAGTCAAGGACTACTCAGGGTCGAACACTAGGATGGCTTAAGTTATAACGCAATTCGATTGACTATATGTTTACTCCAATAAAAAGAGTGTTGATTTGAATCTCAAGTATGAACTACTAAATAAAGTTTAATACTAAACTAGAAGCAAAAATTTAGAGGTAAACTTAAGTTGGCTGATTTACTCGATTAAAGGAAAACTAGGTGTGGACATGCCGCGTCGGCTTCTCACGACTTTTGAGTTCTATTCGACTCAAGGTTAAAAACGAATAGAATAAAAGAATAATAGGAGTCGCCACCAAGTTTTATGGTTACTTGGAACCGTTCGAGTTTGTGGACATCATCACCCGCGCACCATCGCTTCGCGGCGGCAATCGGCCCACAGAGCCCTTCGATAAGAGGACACGTCATGGGTTTGTAACCGGTTTGAAAGGCTTTGAAACCGATGAAAGGTTCGAGCAAACCAGCATTTGAAGGAGCCACCACCAATTTATTGTAGAAAATTGGAAACCGTTCGAGTCTTTATGAACTCAGGGGTCAGGACTGAAGCCAGGAGATAACAAGACAAATAAACAAACAAGAATATAAACCCTGAAATTGTGACTGTCAAGACTAGCACATACAGACCCAAAAACAGTGAATCCTAAGCTTAATCAACTCACCATGACTAGCACAGGTAAGATAACTAAGCTCACGCCAATAAACCAAGATTAACACAGGTTTATTGAGGTTTGCTAACCAAGACTTGCACAGGTTAACTGAATAGAGTAGGAGCTATGGATTTTCATGCAAGCAATTATTCCTTGTTACATTCACAAAGCCTTGTTTATATAGGCATTTACAAAGAGATCCCTACCCTTGAAATAAAGCAACATCTAAGGGCTGAAAGAGCCTTACAAATAAAGCTAAATCAGATACAAAAGTCATCAAATAAGACGAGTTAAGACAATATGCAGAAACATTCCGAAAAGCCTAAAAAATTGTCTTTGTCCTTTTCCTGAAATGGTAATGTTGCCCAATCCTCTTGGAAGTCTTTCTCTGGCTGTTTGCTACAACTTTTTGACCTTGAGGGGGACTACTATATATGACCATCCCCAATGTTCTTATTTGTACATAAGGTTTGATCACACAAAACAAAGAAGCCCGACTTGAATTTGTGGCCCTATGCTTGTCTACTCCTCAGAATGACCTTCATATAACTAGGCTGTTTTAGATGGACTTGCATAACTTATTTGGAAAACTTGTCATGGACTTTTAGGTCGATAAGGACCTTAACTTGAAGGTAAAAGAAGTTGGAGCCCTTGACTGGATAAGTGCCTTAGGATATCTGGCGTTGCATTGGACTAAACCTGAACTGCTACCTGGACTGAACTTGATCTTGTCACTCTGGATGCTACTGCTTGTGCTGGTGCCTGGTCATGTGTTTGAGTGGCTTGAGGATGTCTGAAAGAGGTTGAGCCCCCAGCCTCTGCTTCAACCTCCCTTGGATGAAAAGATTTGAGCCTCAAAGCGGCTGTCAACCGCAGAAAATCCAAGCTATACTCCACTCCTTTGACGCGAAAGTAGATCTTATTATAACCCGTCTGTGGATAAGGGAATTCGATCCACGCAAATGGTTTTTATTTCATAATTTTTTTTAGCTTTAAGCTTTTGAAAAGAGTCGCCACTAAAGTTTTACATGGAATTTAGAAACCAAGTTTTAGAGAAAATGAGTTCGTGTGAGCTTAGTGTTAGGAAGTTAATTTAATGTCATTAAAAGAACACCCAACCCCGCCCGTTACAATAATGGTCTCTACTAAAAAAATAAATGGCTATTCGAAGACGTGTTATATGCAATGCAAACATGCGAAATAAACCCTAACACGTGACATCCATTCTATGTCGTTTAATGCAATTTAAACTTTGTCAAAGTTGTTTAGCATGTGAAGGTTCACTTAAAACTAATCTAGCCTAAACAAAAAAAAGAGAAGGGAAGGAAGCATCTTAGTCATAGCATAAGATGGAACAACGAACGTTAGTGATTAGTTTAGAGATTATAAGACGCAAAAGGAATAAAATAAAACAAGGCTAAAAGCATATACGAAAATGAACCAAAGAACAAACAAAGCAGACCACTGCCTCAGCCGAGACAGACACATCTTGGTTGAGATGCCTCTGTCTCGGCCGAGACAAGCCTATCTCGGCCGAGATGCGTCTGTCTCGGTCGAGACAGAGCCATCTTGGTCGAGACAGGGCACGACTCGATCGAGTATGGACTGTACTCGATCGAGTGACCTTAAGACGGATTAAATTTTTCTACGACATGAAATTAAAACAAACTAGACTACGATTCAATACTAACCACGACCCTTGTATAATAATAGACTCGACATAAAACATATGGCATGAATAGAAAAACGACTTACAAATTGATCTACTCAAATTTAAACGTTAATCTACCCAGATACGACATACAAATAGATAACGATGTTTGGATAACAAAATACTATCATAAAGTAACGAACTATAATGAATAAGATGACAATATCAACATACAACATTGATTTCAAAAATTAATTATGAAAACAACAAATAAATAACATATTAATAACTTAAAACGGTAAATAACGATAAATAAATGAAAGGCGGTAATAAAAGGACGGAAATTGAAAGGGAAGACGAGGTATTATTGCACGCTCAACATACATATATCGTTGACCACTGTCTTGTGTCGTAATCGATAGTAAAATATGTTCCGAGGGGTCGTTGTCGACGAAAGCCAAATCTAAAATCTCGTTTTAAAAACAAACTGCACAGCGATCTTCAAACTCCCGTAAAATCTTCGATACACGGTGAAACTTTGATTGGAAGGATGTTTTGGAAAGAGGACAAAGAGTGGTTTTTCCAAATGGTATGTTTTGTATTTATAGAAGGTCGGAGTTGGGAGAAAATCGACATCAAAGTTGCTGCTGCAAAACCGAAACAGAGTACTCTGTTTTGGCGCGGCCGTTTTGGAGGTGTTTCAGGGTTTGTTTTGTGTTGTTTTCGGGTTGTTTTTATGCCTAAGATGTATTAGGGTGATTAGGGTTGTTAATGGAGTTGGAGTTGGAGTTGGGTTTATATAGAGTGGTTTGAAGGGTTAAAGTAGGGTTTGAAGTTGAAAGAAGCAGTTTTCGAGTGTTTGTGTTTGACTGCAACTTCGGTTGGTTTCTAGGGTTTTGGGAGGTGTTTGTTTTGTGGGTAAGGCACTTAATATGGGTAGGATAGTAGGGAATGGGTTAGTGTTAATGGGTGGTCGATTTGGATTGGTTTTGAAGGTGTTTGTGGCGGTTTGTGGGCTGCGCGAAACAGGGGGGCTGTGCTCGGTTTAGGGCTCAAAAATCAAGGGGTGAGAAAGTTTGGTAGTGGGGTTTGATAAGTAGAATAGGAGGGCAAGAGGTTGGGTCGAAATCGCATAAAAACTTAGGCCCAAATCGGCCAAAACGAGCTTAAAAGACCGTCGTAAACTAGCGTTTATAAACATCGTTTTAAATAAAGATGAGACAGTAAAGTGAAATAATTCAAGGTCGACTTTTCAAGTCGGGTTTAAACAAATGTTTTTTTTATTCTCAATAAAATAAATAAAAACTCGATTATTAAAATGAATTAAAAACGAATCTATTAGAGTATCTAACAAGAATTACATGTCGTCCTATCATCATCAGGTTTTTGGCGGGATTTCTATAAATGCCAGTATCGACGAATACGAGTATCTACAGAGCCCCCACTTTGACTGAGGCATGGACAAGGCGAAAGTCAAAGTATACCCCAAGTCCACTAACATGAGGATTTCGCGGGTCGTTTAGGGTTCATTAGAACTGCGTATATAAGCTCGCAAGCCATAAGACAAGGAGATATACTTGAAACACGGTTCTGGATGCCACAATTCATTCATCGCTTTTGAAATATTGGTCATCGACCCATAACATCGTTGCATTCATCATATACATTAGTCATTGACCCAAAACATCGTTGCTTCATCATATACATTGGTCATCGACCCACAACATCGTTGTTTTCATCATATTAAGGGTTGAGCCTTATCCTTAGGCGCCTACGTATCCGTTTCTGACGGATCAAACCCGTATCGTAGTTCAAGCTCGTTGGCCTGTAGCTTTCTGCTGCTTCGGCCCCAATATGAATATCTTGTTATTCAATTGAATAAAGCCAAGATTTGCATTATGTTAGAGGAATAGTTATCAATTCCGGTGTTCCACTCAGGAAATGATTCATCGAATCACTGCTCGTTCGAGCTAACATTTCTTGGGAGCATTCTGCTGTGGATGTCATCCTTTCTGTTTTATAATGGGTCTCTGGAGCCGACGGCGATAGAGCCCCCAGTTGGAGCATAATTTGCAAATTTGATCACAATTCATATAGAAAGCAATTCACGTAGCAACATTTTGAGGTTAGAAAATTCGAATGGGTTATCGACCGAGCTTTGGTTTGAAACTGGTCATCGATCCGCACTTTGATTAAAAATTGGTCGTCGTTCGAGCTTTGATTTGAAATGGGTCATCGACCGAGCTTTGGTTTGAAAATGGATCATCGATACGCATTTTGGAGAACAAGGATGGTTATCGACCGAGCTTTGGTTTGAAACTGGTCATCGATCCGCACTTTGATTAAAAATTGGTCGTCGTTCGAGCTTTGATTTGAAATGGGTCATCGACCGAGCTTTGGTTTGAAAATGGATCATCGATACGCATTTTGGAGAACAAGGATGGGTCATCGACCAAGCTTTGATTTGGAAATGGATCATCGATCCACATTTTTTTTTGAAATGGGTCATCGACCCGCAGTTTGAATATCTTTGAAATCATGGATAGGTCATCGACCGTAAAATTTTTGAGAATGTGATGGGTAGACATGACTTACATTTTAAAATGCGACTCGGACTCTCTCGACCCATAATCAATGTGGGAGTCTGGGTTGCACGGACACGGCCCAAATTTGCCCTCCGCGTGTCCGACACGGTGTCGGACACGGACACGCCTAGGACACGGCTTCAAACGTGTCCGACACCTCAAAAACCGTGTCCTTGATTTTTTTTAAAAAAAAGTGTGTCGGACACGGTCCAAAAAAAATTGGACACGGCCCGTATTTGCTTTGACACGGCAGTTATGCCAAACGAAACAATAAACCCTTTCTTCTATTTCAAAAACTGAATAACTCCACTTTACCAAAACTCCAAAAACATCACCTCCTTTCCCGTTTGGCTTTGTCGTCGCCGCCAGGCCGCCGTCGCCGCCAGTCTTCTCCTCGCCGCCGTCGCTGCCAGCCTCCTCCTCGCCGCCGTTGCCTTCAGGTAAGCCTTTCCCCTAATTTATGATTTCCCTAATTTGTTATTCTAGGGTTTGTGATTAGTAATTTTGTGAATATGCTAAAAATTTGCTGCTTGTGCTCCAGTTTGTGTAATGACATTTGTGTTTGTGATTTGTGTTTGTGATTTGTGTTTGTGATTTGTGCTCCAATTTAAGAGGTAACCATTTAAATATGGTGTGGACATTTTAAGAGGGAGTGTATTTGTGATTAGGAGTGATTTGTGTTTGTGATTTGTGTCGTCTTAATAGTAGGAACTGGAGGAAGAGCATACTATAGTATGGCAATTGGCAAGTATGGCAACTATGCTATTGTACGTAGGAAGGTAGGGAGCATATTCCTAATTTGTGATAGCTTCTGTTAGGAATTTGTGCTCCAATTTAGTTAACCATATTCCTAATTTGTGCTCCATATTCCTAATTTGTACTCCTAATTTGTGATTTGTGCTCCAATTTGCTCCAATATTGGTCATTTCCGACTTTGTGGCATTTAATTGATCAAAATTTAGATGATGGTTATAATGTTCTTCAAATTCCCTTTATTTTAATATGTATATTGATTTTTTTTTGCCGTGTCCGTGTCCTAAAAATTTTGAAGTGCCGTGTCCCGTGTCCGTGTCCGTGTCCGTGTCCGTTTTCGTGCAACCCAGGTGGGAGTAGCCCGCTACCTTTAAACAAAAGGATAATGAAATCCGTAAGTGTGTATGTGATAAGGGTAAAGTCGCGTCACCTTAATCAAAGTAATCATAATTCACTACTAACTAATAGATAGCGGTAAGTAGGGTATCGAATCCTCAAGGAGGCGGTAGTATTCTAATCTGTTAAACTAGGTTCGTCTTCTATAGTCACAATGTCGCGGGTTTTTGATTTGTTTTCCTAAACTAATAGCAAACAATAACAATATAAGGCTGAAATCAATAAGATTAAAAGTCTAGGATCTCAGGTTCACTAGGATTATTATTCAGGGGTAAGGGTGTAATCAACTATCATGCAATAAAGTTATCTAAGGTCACAAGATCGGTCTATTCAATTATGCCCTTTAGATCTACAATTTAACATGCGATCGCTATCATTAAACGAGTTCTATTCAATTATCGTAGCCTATCTTAGTCTTAACCCGGTCGGTGTTAATCCTAATTTGCGAGACTAATTAAATAATCTAGGTGAGTAATTAAGCAACTAGATTTAAAACGATAATCAAACGATAACCATGCTATTGCAATTCAATTAATTAGTCTATCCCTTCTAACAATCCTAGATCCACTTTCAACCCTAGATAGGAATTTAGCTATTCATAACGATATTAATAACAACGATAATAAATAAAGTAAACATGATTGACAATAATGAAAGGATTAACAAAGAATAATTTAAAGAACTAGAAAATAACTAATTGAATAACAAAGGAAGATTAAAGAGTACCGATTACAAGCTTGAACTAAAAACAATAGTCTTTGATGAATGAATCCAGCCGTAAAGCAAACAAAACTTCAGTTTCTAATATTAAAGCGTCCCTAATTGTGAAAGATGAGTTTTCCTTTTATAATAACAATCTGATTAACTAGGTTAAATGACGAGGCTAATTTCGCGTGTCGCTAATTCCGCTAATTAGCTACGATCAAATAACAATTTATAACTCCTAAACAAACACAAACTATCTTAAATAAAGGTAATAAAATGGGAAGAATAGGGTCGAACCCAAGAGAAGGCGGTATTAACTAAATTAACTAATCTAGACTCTTGCTAAGAACCAATTAACAAAACTAATTACTAACTAATTACTCTAATCACAAATTAAGACACTAATTAAGACAAAAGCTTAAATTAATTACAAACTACGATATTCAAAATGAGAAAACATGTAGGATAACATATAGGGAGAAAGTTTGACATGAGAATTTGATTAGCAAGTCTAAAAATAAACAACAAAAACTAAAGATTCAAATATTTAAATATGGAGAAACAACTTAGTGTAATTTTCCCAAGTTCCCAACAATTAACAAAGTAAAGACTCTTCCTTTCCACTCTTCTCTAATTATCTAATACAAGTTTCCAAGAAATTAGTCAACCAAGGATTAAACCAACCAAGGATGACCCTTTACAACCTAATTTACACCCATTAAACCATGAGCCCAAATCAAAGATGCAAGCTTTATGAACAAAACCAAAGAAACAAGCTAGAATCATGTAATAAAACATTAAACCATGTTCTAATCACACAATAAACCAAATTCCACCCAAACGATTCCAACTTTTAAACCAAAGTTACAATCTTTCAAGGTTGCTTCAACAATATCAACACAAATTAACCAAATTTATCTAGACAAAGCACTAATTCTTGCTAAGATGGTTAGTCTCAACAATAATTCATTCAACAATGGAATTTAAACATGAGAAAATGGAATTAAATAGAGAAGAAGAGGTTCAAAAGGTCTTACAATGCTAAAAGGAGAGAACTTGTTCCAATTACACTAAGAAATGGAAGATTAGTTACCCATAATCTAATATTACAACCCAAATAAATGAAGTTCAACACAAATTACAAGCCAAAATGAAAAACAAAAGTTGAGAGAATTCTAATGTGTTTTGTAGTGGAATGTTGCATGCCCTCTCTCTCTACAATCTGGCTCTTTTATACCCTTGGCTCCGGAAACCTAGGGCCTTGAGAAATGGGCCTCAAAATGACAAGACGGAGAATGAAGGAACACCTGTCTGAGACCAGGACGCTGGCAGCGCCCACAGACGCTGGCAGCGTCGTGGGATGCTGGCAGCGTTCACTGGCGCTGGCAGCGTTTCATGCTGCCAGTTTTTACTCTTCAATGCTCGCCTTGACTTTCGTTGACCCCTTTGAATGCTAGGCTCGCCTTGACTTCCATTAACCCTTTGGACTTGCTCTTCTTGTATTGATAATTTGCTCCTAGCCCACTCCAATTGTCGGGTTTGGGTCTTGGGTCTCGGGTTTAACTTTGACTTTTGTTGACTTCCGGGCTTGACTCTAAAATTTGACTTAAAAATACTAAATAACAACATAATTACAAGGACTAAGGTTAGCATAAAACGATGCTAACGACCCGTAAAAAGTATAATAAACGAACCTAATAAATACTACTAGACACAACACATTTTGGTGTTGTCAAATACCCCCACACTTGGACTTTTACTCGTCCCGAGTAAAACTCGAGATTAGCAAGACAAACACGAGTCCAAACATAGCATGTGAAGGTAATGACCTTTCTTCCCTCACCACTACCTTCTTATATCTCCTTCAAAACACAACCACCTATTAAAAGAAAATGACTCAAAGTTGTTGTGACACACTCTTCCCTTACCACTTCCTACTTATAACTCCCTCAATACAACACTTGACACACCACCAACTCTGACTCATCTCCCTGCAACTCCACTTCTTATATCACCCCAAGGCATAGCGAGATGACCCTCATCACCAAACTCCATGCAACTCCACTTCTTATATCACCCCCTTATTACTCCACTAGTGTATAGCATGGTTACTTGGTTTGCCCCAAACTACACAATTCGCACAACCAAGCAACCCAAAAGAGAAATCCACCGATTTGGAACCAAATTTGTGACTCAAAGAAAAATAAAAAGAAATCCTAAGCTAGCCTCCTTCCAAATTCCTCCTTATTTCTCCCTTCTTTTCCCTCCAAAAATCCTCTTCATCGGAAGTATTTTGCTCAAAATTTTTTTCATTTTTCATTTTTTTTTTCATTTTTTTCATTTTTTCTCTCTTGAAAATCCCTCATATTGCCTAAGGTGCCCTTTCGGGTTTTCACCTTAGCTTTTCCTTTCCTCTCATTGGTGGCTCGCAACTCGATTTTTCATTTTGCCCGGAATGCCCTTTCGGGTTTTCATTCCGTCCTCGGCCACCTTCCCAATTTTTGCCTAAGTGCCCACCCTTGTGGGTTTTCACCTAGCCGGGATTTTCAATTTTTTTTTTCTTTTTTTTTCTTTTTTTTCTTTTTCATCAAAAAAAACAAAACAAAACAAAATGCATTAAAACAAAACAAATATATACAATCCTCTCCCCCACACTTAGATTATACAATGTCCTCATTGTAGGGGAAAGGGTGGGATGGTTCATCAGTTGTTGAAATGAGAAGAACCCAAGGCACCTCCTCGTTTTCTCCTCCTCTCTCTTTCTTCTCTAACTCTTCTTCTCCTTTCTAGGCCTTCATCAAGGACCTCTTGTGTGTAAGGAGTGGGGTAGCCCGGGTTTTGTTGGATGGACATGCCGAAAAGTGAGCTAGCCAAACCATAAACATCCTCTTGTGCCACCGCATATTCATATGAATCTTGAAGGTAAGTGTGGTGGCGCTCATTTTGAGCTTCGAAATGATTTGTGGCTTGCTCCCTCCAAGCATTTTGTGCCGCCCACATGTCATTTTGCTCTTGCCACCTTTGGTTTTGTTGCTCCCTCCAAAGGCGGTCTTCCTCTTGCCGCGCCACCATCCTCCTCCACTCTTCTTGTTGAGCCCTCTCAGCCTCGTCTTTCAACCTCTCCCTTGCCTCCACCACATTATGCCAATCATATAAAGATTCAAGCCTACCTCCTTGGGTTTGTTGCCAATTGTAAGAGTCGTCCACCCGTCCACTTATGTGCTTGAGGACATCGTTGGTGCTAGCAAAGTATGATGCCATTTGTTGTTGCCATGGCTCCATTGGGGTGCTAGTACGAGTCTCCGCGTCATACATTGGGGTGTCGGTGTCTTGGTGGCTATGGTAAGATGATTGGGAATGGTATGGTGGTTGTTGTTGTTGTTGTTGTTGAAAAGGTGGGTTTTGGAAAGGTCCTTGCTCAATTGCGAGGATCTCCCTCTCCTCGTTAACTTGCTCACTTCCCTCACCTTGCTCTCTCCTTAGCCTCTTTCTTTGCCGCAAGGGCACTTCCTCTACCTCCGCCTCACTACTACTCTTCCCCAAACTCTCTTCCCTAGGGCAAAATAAATCCTCCGGTTTTGGCCCCCTAGGTAAAGGGTTGTTTGAAGGTCGAGGCATTTTCATATAGCTAAGGTCATCACTCCCCAACCAAAATCCTCTCAAAGGTTCCAGTTTGCTAATTTTGAACATGTGCACCTCCTCTAGCCCAAAGTGGTTGTACCTTGTTAAACCCTTACAAGAGTTGACCTCTTGTTCCTCATCAACCCCCCCTTCATAATGTTGCACCAAAACGGTAATCACCCCACAAGGTGGATACTTGCTTTAGTAGATTTTTGGCGGTGCTTAATGCAAGCTCTCATGAACAAGTCCGCCCAATCCGGTACCCCCACCCCTCCCGGGAGCATGGTCCACAAACACAACCGGATTTTCTCTGGTACCTTAGCGGGCTCTCCCGCGGAGTTAAAAATGGTGGTAAGGAACCAGGTGATGAGTCGAAGCACGGGGTGGGTGATTGTGGAGAGTTTGGCATTCTTAGATGCATTGTTACAACCCGTAATATTGCTCCACATGATGTGCATTTCCCCTTTGGGGCATTTAATCTCTTCGGGGTTTTTGGTGATTTTTAGGATTTGGCGAATTTCGGAGATTGGGGCGTTGTGCCAATTTTGGTTGAGGCGGAAGCGGTAGGCTCTTTCATTCCCCTCGGGTACGTCCAACTCGGACAAGGTAGCTAGAAACTCGTACGCGAAACTCTTATAGCTGTGATCCCAAGAGTCCGGTTCGAGATAAGCTTCTAGCCCTACTTTAGCTAGCATATCCCTTGTCAAGTCGAACATTCCCAAGGCATGGAGGGTGCTTGGGGAAAAGAATTTTGTGGTTATGAGGGGTTGTTGTCGGGGTGTGGTAAGTTTGTCCCAGATTTTTTTATGTTGAGCACTCAACCTCTCATAACCCATGAACACCGCTTCAACATCGGTGTCAGGCTCACTCACCGCGGCCCTCTTATTCTTTCCCTTCCCAAACAACTTGGAGATTTTAGGAGCCATTTTCTACAAAAATTTCAACAATACAATACAACACAACAACAAGCAAACACTCAAAGTAGTTTTTCACTCAAACAAGCATTTCAACAAACACTTAGTGTGCAAAAATCTCAACACCTCAAAAGCTTAGTGTTTGTTGAATTCTTATGCCTTACTCAGAAATTTTTTACCAATCCTAGCTAAACAATCAACAAGAGCAAAAGAAAAACTCAAAATAAGACTAATTTAAGCCTAATTTTCGAGCAAAAATCAAAGAATAATGGAAAACGTTAAGTATGAAGTTATACCTTCCCGATTCCACAAAACTTTAGCTCCTTGATGTTTAGAAAAAGCAAGGCAATTTTTTTGAGATTTTGAGTGATTTTGGTTGATTTTGAGGTGTTTGAATGTAGAATGAAGGTTAGAATGAAGAATTTGATTGATTTTGATGAATGTTTGTGAAGATTTGGGGGAGAAAGGTGACGTTTTGAAGGATTGGGGTTGTTTTAGGGGTTTTTGTTCGTGAGAATTGAAGATAGAAGTGTTGAAGAACTCGTGCAATTGAGGAAAGAAGAGGCTGAAATCTGCGTTCGACGCTGGCAGCGCCCAGTGACGCTGGCAGCGTCCTATGACGCAGGCAGCGTCGTGGAACGCGCGCGGGCAGCGTTCTCCACTGCCGGATTTCCTTTAAGTTTTCCACTTAGCCAAATTTTGGCTAAGTCGTCCAAGCACCACTAGACTTCGATTTTCACTCCAATGACCCATAACAACCTTTAATATCAAAATTTCACCAAGTCCCGCACGTTTTACCTGTGGCACGCATCCCGAGGCGGCCGAAAACTTGCAAAATCTTCACAAAATCGTTAGTAACTTCAAAAAATTTGATTGATGCAAATTCGAACTACTTAAAAATAACTCAAATGCTAAAAATTTACAATGAAACTTAAATGAAATATTCACAAGAATAGAATATGTACACGGTTTGCCGTTTATTTAGAGTCGATGGCTCGACTTAGTAGCTCCAAGATTTTCAACCTTCATACACAGGGTCTTCAAGTAAGACCTCTTCTTCCCCCTCCCGGGCACATCCTTTAAAATAATCCTTGAGGCGGTGGCCTTTCACCTTGAGTAGCTTTCCGTCCCCGGGCCCTTCCACGTCAATTGCTCCATGAGTAAACACCTTCTTGACGGTGTAAGGTCCAAATCATCTTGACCTCAACTTACCCGGGAAGAGTTTAAAACGATTTTGGAACACAAGAACTTGATCGCCTTCTTTGAAAACCCGACGGTTTATCATCCCGTCGTGCCATTTCCTTGTTTTCTCCTTGTAGATTGAGGAGTTCTCATACGCATCATGGCGAATTTCCTCAAGTTCTTGCAATTGTAGCTTCCAGTGCATACCGCTCTCATCATGATTTTGGTTGAAGGATTTGATAGCCCAATAGGCTTTGTGCTCAACCTCCATGGGGAGGTGGCAAGCCTTGCCATAGATGAGACGGAACGGGGAGATGCCGATGGGGGTCTTAAATGCGGTTCCATATGCCCACAAAGCGTCGACTAGCCTCTTCCTCCAATCCTTCCTATCCGGATTCACCGCCTTTTCAAGGATCCCTTTAATCTCACGGTTGGAGAGCTCGGCTTGGCCGTTTGTTTGTGGGTGATAGGCCGTTGAAATTTTATGGTTCACCCCATACCTTTTGAGAAGGCTTCCAATCACCTTATTGCAGAAGTGGGTACCTCTATCACTAATTATAGCCCTTGGGAAACCAAAACGGGAGAATATGTTCTCTTGGATGAAGGTTGCTACCACTCTTGCATCATAGATGCGGGTGGGAATTGCTTCAACCCATTTTGACACATAGTCCACCGCCAAAAGGATGTATAAGTATCCACAAGAGTTAGGAAAGGGGCCCATAAAGTCGATTCCCCATACATCAAAGACTTCGCAATAGAGGAGGACTTGTTGTGGCATCTCGTTCCTTCGTGTCAAGTTCCCCACCCTTTGGCATCGGTCACAAGTCTTCACAAATTTATGAGCGTCTTTGAAAAGGCTTGGCAAAAAAAAACCGCATTCAAGCACTTTCCTTGCGGTTCTTTGTGGCCCAAAGTGTCCTCCACATGCATAGTCATGTCAATGATGTAGGATGGATGGAATCTCACTCTCGGGCACGCATCTTCTTACAATTTGATCTTGGCAAAATTTCCACAAGTATGGGTCATCCTATATATAGTACTTTGCATCAAACTTTACTTTGCTCCTTTGATGGGAAGAAAAATGGCTTGGAAGCCGCTTTGTTACCAAATAGTTGACCATGATAACATACCATGGCTCCTCCACTTGGATATCATATAGGGACTCATGAGGGAGACCTCCTTCAACCTCATCAAGAGGGCATGGTGGTCTTCTTTCAAGGTTTAGCCGGCTTAGATGATCCGCCACCACATTCTTCACCCCTTTCTTGTCCTTTATCTCTACATCGAATTCACTTAGGAGAAGTATCCACCTCAACAACCTTGGTTTTGCATCCTTCTTTGCCATAAGGTATCTAATAGCGGCATGATCGGTGTAGATGATCACCTTTGTGCCCAAGAGATAGGATCAAAATTTCTCTAGGGCATATATCACACCAAGGAACTCCTTCTCCGTTGTAGAGTAGTTCTTTTGAGCGTCATTCAAGAGTGTAGATGCATATTGAATTACATGGGGTCCCTTGTCACTCTTTTGACCCAAAACCACTCCCAATGCGTAGTCACTTGCATCGGTCATGATTTCAAATGGAAGGTCCCATTGAGGTGATTGAATAATTGGTGCGGTGACCAATCTCTCCTGCAAATCATCAAAAGCTTTCCTTCAAGAGGCATCAAAGACAAACTCCGCTTCTTTATGCAAAAGCTTACATAGGGGGTTAGCAATCTTTGAAAAGTCTTTAATAAATCTCCGGTAGAAACCGGCATGTCCTAGAAAAGACCTAATGTCTAGGGTGTTAGATGGATAAGTTAAGGTTTTGATAATGTCAACCTTAGCCTTATCCACCTCAACCCCCCTTTCCGACACTACATGTCCTAGAACGATGCCACTAGTCACCATGAAATGACATTTTTCGGAGTTTAAGATGAGATGGGACTCTTGGCATCGCTCTAAGACAAGAGCAAGGTGTTTTAGACATGCATCATAGGAGTCCCCATGGACGGTGAAATCGTCCATGAATACTTCTATGATCTTTTCTACATAGTCGGAGAATATACTTAACATGCACCGTTGAAAGGTTCCCGGTGCATTACATAGACTAAATGGCATTCGGCGATAAGCAAATGTACCGAACGGACATGTGAATGTGGTCTTGACTTGGTCCTCGGGTGCGATTGGGATTTGAAAATATCCCGAGTACCCGTCAAGGAAACAATAGAAAGCTTTTCCCGCTAGTTTTCTAACATTTGATCAATAAATGGTAGCGGGAAATGATCTTTCAAAGTAACCGCATTCAAGCGGCGGTAGTCAATACACACCCTCCAACCGGTTTGTGGTTGGGTGGAGACCAAGTCTCCTTGTGCGTTCTTGACTACCGTCACTCCTCCCTTTTTGGGCACGACTTGAGTTGGGCTAACCCAACGAGAGTCGGAAATAGGGAAGATGATGCCCATTTGTAAAAGTTTAATTACCTCCTCTTGCACTACCTCCGCCATTGGTGGATTGAGCCTTCTTTGGGGTTGTTGGACCGGTTTGGCATCCACTTCAAGTCTTATCTTGTGCATGCAAGTCACCGGGCTTATTCCCTTGAGGTCCGCTATGCTGCACCCAAATGTATCTCTAAGTTTGTGAAGCAATGCTACCAATTTGCCCTCCTGGTCCTCGTTGAGTGTGTTTGAAAGGATAAGAGGTAGGGTGTGGTTGTCCCCTAAGAAGATATACTTTAGATGACTTGGCAGGGTCTTCAATTCGACCTTCGGGGGATTCACAATTGAAGGAAGGGGCTTGTGGAGGGGTATGCTCAAAGCAAAGAGCTCGGATAGGTTTTCCAGACTAGGACGCTGGCGGCGCTGGGGGAAGGTGGCGGCGTTGTGTGACGCTGGCAGTGTCGTGGGGCCCCGCCAACGTTTTCCACTGAATTCCCCTGTTTTCAGCATCTCATTGATGTTGAGTTCTTCATAAGTGTCTAGTGGCTCTTCTCTCTCCAAGTCCTTGAGATTTTCCTTCACATCAACCGACAACAACAAACGCAAACCCTCTTCTTCCACATTGTTAGTTAGGGCCACCTCAAGTGGGTCCCTATCACATAACTTGTACATTTGATGTACCAAAGGCTCGAAAATATCTAAGAAAAAACAAGATTGAACATCACTAGGGTGTCTCACAGAGTCATAGATATTATAGGTCAATCTCTTTCCCTTGAACTCCATTGTCAAACATCCGTTGGAAACATCAATCTTGGTCTTAGAGGTTTTCATGAATGGCCTACCAAGGAGAAGGGGAGTGTCACTTGAACTAGACTCCATATCTAAGACATAGAAGTCCGCCGGGAAGACAAGGTTATCTACCTCTACTAGCACATCCTCTATCAAGCCTTTGGGATAGACACTAGACCTATCGGCTAATTGAATAACCACCCCGGTCTTAGACAAAGGTCCTAAGCCTAGGGTCTCATTGATGGATAGGGGCATGACGTTAATAGAGGCTCCAAGGTCTAACATGGCACGTTTGAAACTTTGCCCTCCAATGGTGCAAGGGATGGTGAACATGCCCGGGTCTCCACATTTCTTTGGTAATTTTTGTTTGAAAATTGCCGAAACATGCTCACTCACCCTAACCCTATGGGTTCCTTTCTTAGGATTTCTCTTAGGTGTACAAAGTTCTTTCAAGAACTTTTCATACCTAGGGACACTATTCAACAAATTAAGAAGAGGAATGTTTACCTCACATTTTCGGAAAGTTTCATACAAGTCGGTCTCCTTGTCATACTTCCTTGTGCTTATCAAAGCACTACGAAATGGGACTTCCGGTATGTATTCATCTACTTCATTATCATCAATAATGTCTTTACCCATATTTAAAGTATCTCCCTTGGGGTCCTTGCTCGTGGATGTCCCTTTCCCATCTTCATGACCAACTACTAACTCTCCTTGGTCTTCAATTTCCAAGGTCTCCATCTCAAGGTTCTTCATCTTTTCCTTGCCTTTTCCAAGGGGGTGTACCTCCAACTCCTTGCCTCCCCTCAAGGTAATGGCACTAGCATTCTCCCTAGGTGGTCGGGTGGTTTGAGATGGGAATCTTGTGGAGCTTGAGGCTTGAGATTTTGACATATTGGAGGCTATTTGGGATAGTTGGGTTTCCAAGTTGCTTACCCTAAGGTTGTTTGCCTCTCTATCCTTCATTGCCTCTTCTCTATCTCTCCTTGCCTCCTCTTGCACTCTCCGTGCTTCCTTCCTATCTTTCTCTTGATTGGAAAGGAGTGTTTGCAAAATATCACTCAAGTTCCCTTGAGAAGAAGAATTTCCTTGAATGGGGCCTTGGTTCGATTGTCTTTGAGCATTGTTTTGAGATTGAAAGTTACTTGGGAAATTTGACTTGTTGGGTCTTTGATTGTTGTAAATTCTTTGGGGGTTTTGTTGGAAATTGGAGTTCCGGTTTTGGGTGGCATTTTGGGCTCTCGAATGATTGAATTGACCGTTTTTCAAAGCTTTTAGACTTATCCCCTCCCCATCCCAAAAGGTCACGGTTCCCCGCTTGGTTGTACATTCCCCCACCACTTGGGTTCCTTGAATTGTAATTCCCATACCCCATAGCATTAACACTTTTCATAGTTGCTCCTTGTTCAATCATGATGTAGCATGTGTTGGTGGCATGGTCACCCCGACAATATGAGCATTCAATTGGTTCGGGGTGTTGAGAGAATGAGTTACCTTTGTTAACAACCAAGTTTGACATCATACTTTTAAGTTCACCCATTTCTTGCATTATCATGTTGTTTTGAGATGCATAAGGATTCTCCATGGAGGATACATTCCTAGAGCTTCCTCCCCTTTCACTCTTTCTTCCATAGCTTCTTGTGTTCATTGCCAATTTTTCGATAATATTGTTGGCCTCGGCCACATTAAGTGTATCAATTCCACCTCCGGTGGCGGCAATGATCATTCTTTGGTCATTTTGGCACAACCCCTCATTGAAAGCCGTCAACAAATCATCTCCCGACATGCCATGGTATGGGCATCTTGCCACAAGACTCTTGAAACGCTCCCAATAGTCATAAAGGGTCTCCCCCATTTCTTGCTCAATAGTAGTGATAAGTTTTTTTGAGTGATTGTGTCTTGAATCCGGATAATACTTTTCAAGAAACTTTTTCTTCAAGCCCACCCAAGTGGTAACGGAGTGAGCCGAGAGGCAAAAGAGCCATTCTTTCGCCGCATCTTGAAGAGAAAAAGGAAATGCCCTCAACTTGAATTGATCCTCGGTCACTCCTTGGGGAATAGCACCTTGGCAAATCATATGAAACTCGGCCAAGTGTCTATTAGGGTCGTTCCCCACCATGCCATGGAATCTAGGCAACTTGTGGACGAAGAAACCTTTGAGCTCAAAGTTCACATCCCCCATGGGAGGATATGCAATACAAAGGGGTTGCTCCTCATAGTTCCTTGCTCGAATCTTACCGATTGTCCTATTATCCTCCGCCATATTAGGTGGGTAAAGAACGTTCAATGGAGATGGTATCCTAGGTGGTGACTCAAACACATCCTCCGGTTGTTCTTGAAAAATATTATTTTCCAATTCCTCTACACTAGGTTCCCTCCAAAAAGGCCTCCTATAAAGGGGATTTGAAAATAACCAATTTGATATGCTACTTGAAGATGGACCAATATCTTGGTCACCAATTCCCTCTTGTGACCTAGGCATAAACTCTAAAACAACTCCACAACACAAATTAGTAACTTCAACACAAAGTAACCTATAAGCTAAGAAAAATTTGAAAAATAATCTAAACAAGTTATGACACTAACAAGAGTTCAAATTTGATATTTAGCTATATTGTCTTCCCCGGCAACGACGCCAAATTTGACGAGGCTAATTTCGCGTGTCGCTAATTCCACTAATTAGCTACGATCAAATAACAATTTATAACTCCTAAACAAACACAAACTATCTTAAATAAAGGTAGTAAAATGGTAAGAATAGAGTCGAACCCAAGAGAATGCGGTATTAACTAAATTAACTAATCTAGACTCTTGCTAAGAACCAATTAACAAAACTAATTACTAACTAATTACTCTAATTACAAATTAAGACATTAATTAAGACAAAAGCTTAAATTAATTACAAACTATGATATTCACAATGAGAAAACATGTAGGATAACATATAGGGAGAAAGTTTGACATGAGAATTTGATTAGCAAGTCTAAAAATAACCAACAAAAACTAAAGATTCATATATTCAAATATGGAGAAACAACTTAGTGTAATTTTTCCAAGTTCCCAACAATTAACAAAGTAAAGACTCTTCCTTTCCTCTCTTCTCTAATTATCTAATACAAGTTTCCAAGAAATTAGTCAACCAAGGATTAAACCAACCAAGGATGACCCTTTACAACCTAATTTACACACATT
Organism: Heliosperma pusillum; assembly: GCA_022085475.1. Lineage (NCBI taxonomy): Eukaryota > Viridiplantae > Streptophyta > Magnoliopsida > Caryophyllales > Caryophyllaceae > Heliosperma > Heliosperma pusillum. The sequence continues at coordinate 4,247 of JAIUZE010040655.1, read as the reverse complement.
AAACCATGAGCCCAAACCAAAGATGCAAGCTTTATGAACAAAACCAAAGAAACAAGCTAGAATCATGTAATAAAACATTAAACCATGTTCTAATCACACAATAAACCAAATTCCACCCAAACGATTCCAACTTTTAAACCAAAGTTACAATCTTTCAAGGTTGCTTCAACAATATCAACACAAATTAACCAAATTTATCCAGACAAAGCACTAATTAAACAAACACTTGCTAAGATGGTTAGTCTCAACAATAATTCATTCAACAATGGAATTTAAACATGAGAAAATGGAATTAAATAGAGAAGAAGAGGTTCAAAAGGTCATACGATGCTAAAAGGAGAGAACTTGTTCTAATTACACTAAGAAATGGAAGATTAGTTACCCATAATCCAATATTACAACCCAAATAAATGAAGTTCAACACAAATTACAAGCCAAAATGAAAAACAAAAGTTGAGAGAATTCTAATGTGTTTTGTTGTGGAATGTTGCATGCCCTCTCTCTCTACAATCTGGCTCTTTTATACCCTTGGCTCCGGAAACCTATGGCCTTGAGAAATGGGCCTCAAAATGACAAGACGGAGAATGAAGGAACACCTGTCTGAGACCGGGACGCTGGCAGCGCCCACAGACGCTGGCAGCGTCGTGGGACGCTTGCAGCGTTCACTGCCGCTGGCAGCGTTTCATGCTGCTAGTTTTTACTCTTCAATGCTTGCCTTGACTTTCATTGACCCCTTTGAATGCTAGTCTCGCCTTGACTTCCATTGACCCTTTGGACTTGCTCTTCTTGCATTGATAATTTGCTCCTAGCCCACTCCAATTTTCGGGTTTGGGTCTTGGGTCTCGGGTTTGACTTTGACTTTTGTTGACTTCCGGGCTTGACTCTAAAATTTGAGTTAAAAATACTAAATAACAACACAATTACAAGGACTAAGGTTAGCATAAAACGATGCTAACGACCCGTAAAAAGTATAATAAACGAACCTAATAAACACTACTAGACACAACACATTTTGGTGTTGTCATTTAACTAATTTAGGAAAGCCGAAAGCTGTCAAACACTGGGTTGCTCGATCGAGCAAAGTGATGTTGCTCGATCGAGAATCCTTCAGCCCTACTCGATCGAGCATAGTGATTTTGCTCGATCGAGCATCCTTCAGATGGCTCGTTTCTTCGTTTTTCTTCATTTATTCTCCACCTCTCTCGACTCCCGTGCCTAACCTTCTACGATATGACTCCGCTATGCTCCATACCAACTCAAAAAGCTCCAAATGCATCCAATCTGCATTAAAACATAATAGAAGTGGCAGAATCGATATTCTAGCTAAATAGCATAGAAACAAGCAAGGAAAGACAATAAATCGATTCCTATGTATCTAAGGAAAGCATAAAATATGTAAATAAATAGTGATCATCAAATTCCCCCAAACCAATCCTTTGCTTGTCATTAAGCAAAGCACTCACCACTATACAAGGACAAACATACAAATGGTGAATGAAAAACTCAAAGCTAATGTTAATGCACATACAAATCCCAAGCTATCCATATCTATAACAAAGTAATGATCAAGTTGTACCAATAATACAAATTTAAAGGCACGAGGAAGTAGAAAACGCAGCTCATGTCACAAGATTTTACATGATACCGTAGTATAGACAAAAACCAAATATCTTTCAATTTCGTAAGGCTCAATTTGTCAGATTCTCGCGGATTACTCATGCACTCATAAGTTTATGTAAGGGTGAGTTTTGTAAAGATAGAAAGAAATATAAACACTTACTCAACTTATGAATCATGCATGCATTCTAATGTGATAGTAATTTCCCCAACTAATACGCATTCGCTATAAAACCAAAGTACATGAATCAAGACAATAAGGGAGGCTAATGGGCGAAGGTATAGAAGTGGATTGTGCTAAGGCACGTATAGGAATGTGGGGCTAAGACAGGTAGTCGCAGCGACACTTTACCATAACAATCTACAAGGCTAGCACAAACCAATACCTGACTAGAGAAATCATCTTAAACTTTGACAACACAAGAGAGATATCAATATTGCTCTCTAAATATGCATTAGAATCTAGTATATTCTCTTTCATTATCCCTTGAACAATTTAATGAAGTTTTTTCTTTTTTTTTCTCTTTTTTTTTCTTTTTTTTTCTCTTTTCTTTTTTTATTTTTTTCTTCATATCTTTTGCTTCATAACATTTCTCAACAAAGGGAATAAATGACACATTTGCCAACATACTTGCTACACCCATTTGATATTCTTTTTATTGTTTAATAATATCCCGACCTAACCATAGTAGATCAGTAGACAAGAAAAAGCATGCAACTGCGACTGTCCCGATAAGGTAGGCAAATTCTACGAATGTAGCTATTATATGGCTTATAGAACAGGCTACAAAAGGATCAAATGGGCTAAACATAAAGAACTCAATAATAAGGGTATAAAATCGAGTCTTTTTGGCTATGTGAGGCTTATTTGAACAAAAAGAACCGCCTTTCCTCATGTACTTTATCAAAAGAATGCGTATAGTATCAAGAAACTAATGTCACACTTATGCAGTTTGATGTTACATACTCCACAAGGAGTACCACACTCAAGCCTAAAGACAATAAGTGTGACAACCCTCGCGAATGCGGAAATAAAACATAACAAGCATGTGAATTATATAGCGGAAAATACGGTGTTTTTAAAACTTTTTACATGCAAGATAGAAATACGAGGAATGTCAAATAAATACAAACTAAAATAGAATATAATACAAAGAGACGAAGTCTCTCAAAATGTATCCAACATCAAAGTTATTAGCAAACTAGCTAAACAACGTCTAGAGGTGATTCATCCAGGCCAACGCCCGCTAGCTCACACCCGAACCCAAAATACCACAAGCAAA
>JAIUZE010040646.1:0-12150 GCA_022085475.1 Heliosperma pusillum | reverse complement strand
GATGATGAAGGAACAGTTTTCTCCATTGGTTGCTCGGTTGTTGGTTCTTGAATCTCCGACAGTTCGAAGGTTCCATTACTTGTCCTATTCTCGAGAAATTCTTTCTCTAAGAACGTCGCACTAGCCGCAACAAAAACTCGATGTTCGGTAGGCGAGTAAACGTAATGACCAAACATCCCTTTTGGATAACCAATAAAGTATGTCTTGACCGATCGTGGGCCGAGCTTATCGTCAGGGCTCCACTTGACATAAGCCTCGCAGCCCCAAACCCGAATAAAGGACAAGTTAGGGACCGTTCCCTTCCATAATTCATATGGAGTCTTGTCTACAGCTTTAGACGGACTTCGGTTAAGTATTAGAGCAGCTGACAAAAGAGAATAACCCCACAATGAATCAGGTACAACCGTGTGACTCATCATGGATCGAACCATATCAAGTAATGTTCGATTTCTCCATTCGGACACACCATTTAATTGAGGTGTTCCAGGTGGAGTTAATTGTAGTACTACACCACAGTTTTTAAGGTGTTGATCAAACTCATTCGAAAGATATTCGCCACCACGATCTAAACGTAGTGCTTTAATCTTTCTACCCAGCTGGTTTTTAACCTTATTCTGGTATTCCTTGAACTTATCAAAGGACTCACTTTTGTGCTTCATTAAGTAGACATAACCATATCTACTCAAATCGTCCGTGAAAGTGATAAAATACCTATAGCCATCTCTAGCGTTGATTGACATAGGTCCACACACATCAGTATGTATGAGTCCTAATAGGTCAGCAGCGCGCATTCCAACACCTTTGAAGGAAATTCGAGTCATTTTGCCTATGAGACATGATTCACACGTGCCAAAAGATTCATAGTCAAATGGGGAGATAGTCCCATTATCAATGAGCTTTTTCACGCGTTTTTCATTTATGTGTCCCATACGGCAATGCCATAGATAGGTTTGATCTTTGTCACCAACCTTTGCTTTCTTACTACTCACATGCATTATATCTGTGGTTTGATCTAAAACAAAATCTCATTCATGGAAACTGCTTTACCATAAATCATTTCGTTTAAAGAGAAAATACAGCTATTATCCTTTATTACAAACGAAAAAACCGTCCTTATCAAGTACGGAAACAGAAATAATGTTTTTAGATAAACTGGGTACATAGTAACAGTTATTCAGAAATAACTCAAATCCACTCGGGAGTTGGATTACATATGTTCCCACTGAAACGGCAGCTACTCTTGCTCCATTCCCCACTCGCAGGTCCACATCACCCCTTGCGAGAGTTGTGATGTTTCTTAGGCCCTGCAAATGATTACACAGATGAGAACCACAACCAGTATCTAATACCCAAGTTTCGAAACTTGCATGGTTAATCTCAATCATATGAATAAAAGAAGAAGACATACCAACAGGAGAGACGCGGCCTGCTTTTATGTCCTCACGGTACACGGGGCAGTTCCTCCTCCAATGCCCAAGCTTGTGGCAATGGTGGCACTCCACGTTACCTTCATCGCTCTTTGTCTTGCCTTGTGAGCTACCGCTAGTCTCACCAGGCCCACTCTTGCCTTGCCCTGGCTTTTGAATTTCGGCTTCCCTACAGCTAGGTTGGCCTTAGCCTTGCCCTTACCTTTGCCCTTGTTTGCAATCATGAGAACGTCCTGTTTCAGACTCCCACTCAATTTCAGATCACTCTCGGTCTGTACGAGAAGTGAGTGGAGCTGATGAAGACTCTTCTTTATATCATTCATATAGTAATTTGCCCTAAAAAGGGCAAAACCATCATGAAGTGAATGAAGAACACAATCAATGACGATCTTCTCATCGATTTTGCAACCAAGTTCCTCCAGTTTCTCGACATTCTCAATCATATCAAGAATGTGTGGGCTAACCGCTTGGCCCTTCTGGAGTTTCGCCTCAAAGAAGCGACATGTATTCTCATAGCTAACGATCCTCGGAGCTTTCGAGAACTCGTTAGAGAGCGTGGTGAAAATCTTATTCGCACCATGGGCAATGAATCGCCTTTGCAAATTTGATTCCATTGAAAAGACGAGTACGTTCTTTATCGCACCCGCCTCCATCATGAAATCACTATAAGCAAGTGATTCATTTGCTCCTGCATTGGGGCCTGGGTTGGGCGGTAGTGGCTCAGTCAAGTACTTGAGCTTACCGTCAACAATGGCAGCATTCCGTAATGCCGCTTCCCAGTCCGCAAAGTTGAACCCGTTATTCTTCAGTCGTGTTGACTGATTCATACTGTCCATGAAAATCTTAAGCCAGGACTCACGTCCGAGCGTGGCACTTGTCATTGGGTCATCAGTATGGCCAGCCATTTGTTATTAGCAGTTATATCTGTATATAACGGATTCAAAAACTGTGAAAAAGAAAATAAATATAATAAGTATTCATCGTTTTAAATTTGAGTCTAATGAAAAACTGATTAATGCGATGACTCGTGCATTTATACAATTGACCTCCCTCAAGAATTATATAAATGATCCCAAGACTCAATTTCTGTAAATTGATAAGCCAACCTCTTCGCTAATTCTACTTTTAGAATTCCTGGTCGATAAATTTCTGTAAATTCTATCTTTAGTCCATCATAATCATGAGATATTACTCGTACTATAATGTTGAGATAAAAATAGGTCAACACTCATACTTACCCAACGTAGAAGGGGTCATATATGACTTCCGACGAAGAAGGGGTTCATAGTAGTTTCCCTATAAAGACTAGTCTCAATTTTATTTATAGGGGAAGGTTCCATCATCTTAAACTTTAACTCATTTAAGTGAACGAATGTCTAGCAACTCGAGAATGATTAAACTAAGGTGATGGCCCTAAAAGCGAGTGACATCTGTATGTCCATGATTAAAATATTCAAACTGTATGAATCATTTTTCATGCATTTTTAGGTGGTTTGGTTTAGGCGGAATATGATGCAATTATCTATCATGTGAATAAAGCAACGAGAATGGAAAAATAAAACGCAAAATAAAACACCTAGTGTGGCCTAACTACCAAAATGAACAAAATACAAGTTGGAATCCACCCTTGGACACGAGAAGCTTGTCTTGATGTTCCATCTTGGTCCATATAGCGGGAGTGAGCCATCCGATCTCCATCTTGAATCTTCTCAAAATACATTTTAAAAATTACAAATGTAAACCTATTTACATTCTAATTCAAAATGATTCCAAAAATTAAAATTACAAAGGGGAGAGACGAGATCTCAAAATACAACCAAGACTATGTTTCCATCATTACGAAAACATAATCTACTAAGGCCACACTAGTAAATTACAACTGATTGTACAAAAATGCGTAAAATTAAACCATTCAAACAACATTCAACAAAATAAAAGAATCAACTAAAAATTAATCATACAAAACATAATGCATAAATTATGTTGATTAATTATCCAAACCACCATTAAATCATGTGACGATTCCGTAATTCATCACGAGATTTTAATCAAAATCCAATGAAATTCATAATCAATATGAATTACAACAACATTATTTTAAACCTTTTTAAAATAACATGGTATCAAAAATTTTTGTGAACTTTTTCACAAAAACAATCATACATTATCTTTATAATGTACAAAACAAAAATTGGTTTAATAAAAAAAAAAAATCGAAAAAAATATTTTTTTTATAATTACTGTTCACGTATGAACAGTAGCAGGTACCAATTATTTTTTTTTCTTTCTTTCTTTCTTTCGGTTTATACAAAAAAAAAACTCTCTTTATTTTTTTTTCACAAAAACGCTGCTGTCAATAAAAAAAACAGATTTTTTTTTATAACTGTGAACAGTACATGAACAGTACACTAGCAGCAAAAAAAAAATTAATCAAATTAAACGGTTTTAATTCGATCATGCTTATATTAACTAGATCGGTACAAACAAACAATATCTAATCGATATTAAACATTGATACAAACTAGATGATTCAAATGAACCTTTTAACATGAATATCTAGATCATTTTATACCGAAAATATAAAGCAAAAGGATGTTCATTAACATTCATATAAAATTCCATTTACGTTTTAATTCAATCATTATTAAATCAAAACATCTACAAATTCATATATTATTATCTCAACCTTTTAAAATAACAATATTTGAATCAAAATGGAACCCAAAAAAAAACATACGGCATAAAAACTTTTTTTGCCGAATTGAAACTTTTTTTTTTTAAGAATTATACAAATTCAATATTTACGAAAATCATATAAACAATTTCATAACCTGGCTCTGATATCACTTGTGGGAAAATATCCGTATACTTCCCTTTAAATCATTCAGGATTATAATGAAATTATGATTATATGAATAATAGTCATAAACGAAAATGCATAATAAGCGAGAGATTAGAAATAACCTTTAGTCCTTGCTTTAATGGCCTAAGAACAAATATCAAAATTTGATATCTCCTAATCGTTGCACCCAAGATTGATCAAGATATGCTTTAGGTTTTGCTAGAAAAAGATAGAAAAGAATACTGTTTCTTTTCTTTTTTGTGAGATGTAACTGATGGAGGCAAGAGAGAATGAATTAGGGTTAGAATAAAAATCTGAATTTTTTTCTCTTACCCTTGCTTTCTCACGGCACCACTAGGTCTTTTATGGGGAGATTTTTTCTCCTCAATATAAGTATATAACCACCCATTGACCGAAAAACAGAGTGTATCTGGAAACTTTTGTTTCGGTTTTCTTAGCTTCCAATATAATGTAATATATTATAATCGTCATTTGTCATGGACCGACATCACTATAATACATCATTAGTTATAAATATCCGTATATTTATAATTTGCCAATTAATTATAACGGTTTATGTTTAATTAGCTTACATTATATACAACAATTAAATATAACATTTTATATTCAACTTACGAATTACAGTTAATTCGTCTCAGCTAACTTTATTTAATCGTTATTAAATAATCTGTCATCATCACATTGACTAACCTTTTAGTCAAAAACATCGACTAACCTTTTAGTCATTTAACAAGGCATCAATATGATTATTTTCTCAAATAATCACATCTCTTAAACACATCCTTTAGGTGTGACTTTTAGGGACCAGTTGATCACCGTCATCTGTATGACAATAACGTCAAACTTATCTAGCAAGCTAACCGTTATTGATAAACGTTAATCAACTGATTATTATACAAAGTATACCATGTGAACCTACAGAGATTTATTTATGTTATTGCACTAACTGTGGAGGACACTAGCTCCAACATACGGAGCATTACATATAAGTTAAGTTTCTATTTAGTCTACTTGTGGTCTATTGAAGGCTATTAGCTCAATGGTAGAGCGTGGCGTAAATTTTACGCAAAGATATGAGTTCAATTTTCATATAGCCTACTTAATTAATTTCTTGTCATATACCTACATAATTAATTTCTTGTCATTCTATTACGTTTTTTTTTTTGACAAAGGTAAACTGATATAAATAAAATAAAACTACTACATAATGTTCTTTTATACTACAAATAAAGGGGAATTAGATACCCCTGATCTACTTAACATGACCACAAAAAAGGAACTAGAAGTCGTAAAAGACGAGAAAATACGACTTTTCTTGAACGGTGGATGGTAGTGGGTGTCAAAGTCGATCGTCTGAACATCCTTTCTCTTGCTCCGCATAACCACATAAGTAGAGTTGCCAAATCTGCAAATAGAAGTCAAGACCTTGACTGTGACAACCCTCGCGGATGCGGAAATAAAACATACAAGCATGTGTTTTAATTAGCGGAAATACGATGTTTTTAAAACATTTTAACATGCAAATAGAAAATACGAGGAGTGTCAAATATTACAAACCAAATACAAAATACTACAAGAGACGTAGTCTCTCAAAGTGTTAACAAAAGACAAAGTGATTTAGCATCTAGCTAATGAACGTCTAGAGGTGTTTCATCCAGGGACAACGTCCGCTAGCTCTCACCCGAACCCAAAATACCACAAGCAAAAAGCCATCCATGCAAGCAACCTGTTCATCCATGAAAAACATGAACGCAACAGTCAGTGGGGAGTAACTCCGGGTTCTCCCAGCCATATCACATTAAACGTACATAAAAAGAAATACAAAAGTTGAAGCATGCATATATAGATATACATGTGTAATACGATAAGGATAAATAGGCAATTCAATATATAATGATAAGGGCATATGAAGTACAATCCGTAACCATCATGCTATAGATAGACTCGGGGAAGACATTCTTAGGCAACCGAATACGCTCACTAGGGCTTGCATCTCACTGTTAGCGGTATAAGTTTGATAAGATTGAGACTCGACAAACAAACCATGCCAAGTCATGCGAAGATCATAAGTAATCAATCATATAATCATCCATTCAAACGTACCAATACATTGACGACATCTCTCACGGTAATTGAAACGCACTAGCACCGTGTACATGGCAAGTATGATTAAAAGGCATCCACGGGATAAACATTTCCCTGAACGCATACACGATTCAATTCATTTCGTATATGTAGACTAATTTCCTCCGGTAGAACGACGATATAAATATCCGGTCCTAGTCTAAATCTGGCCAGAATCCCGAAATCACATTTTCCGGTTCGACATGCGATAAACGTTTCGCATCCAAGACTCGGTCAATCATAGACGCCGAGTACCCCAAATTCGGTCGATAATTCACGAAAGAGGCGGAAAAGAGCACAAGCCTCATAACAAGCGGTACGCTACATGCAAATAACACCACCTCGCAAGTACACAACATTTGACAGCCGGGTCGATCAACGCAAAGCGTTCGCCTCCCAACAACGTCGTCGTATGCCCACTAACACATGCAATTAAGCAGTAAGGATACATCCCCGTTCCGACATTCCAGCCTTATGAACGTGGAGGTAGCCAAGGGAATGAGAGTACAAAGCACATAGGAAATTAGTACTCAAACCGTAACTTGTGTAAAAACCGACTCAAAGTGGGACATACCAAAAACCGTCACAAAACATGAGAATAGGGAATTATATAAATTTAACTATGATAAAAATGAGTCAATACATGATACATAAGCATTAGAACAAGTTTATGAAGCACTATAAATAAGAAACATAGATCCCCTCTCCAAAACAACGTTGTTTGGAAAACAACTAAAACAAGGGTCCACTTCAAACGGTCATAACTAGAGTTCTAGACATGCAAATGCATAAATTCCAAATGGAGGTGATAGCTTATCCTCTTACGGTTCCAACGGGATGTCACAAGCTCAAAACAAGCAAGTAACGAAGGAGATATGATCATTTTACGAAAAGGTGTAAGTGCAGGAAAACTGCAGACGACTTGGGAAACTGGCAGCAAGCAACGCTGCCAGCGCTAGGCAACGCTTCCAGCGTCCTACGACGCTGCCAGCGTCCAGGGAACGCTGCCAGCGTCCTGGTCTGGCAGGCACGGGTCATACGAATTTCACAATTTTCACTAAGGCATAATACAAATATCATCTAACATCACAAATCATCAATTCTCATATCAATTATCAACTAAGAACAACCATCATCAACAACACAATTCCTAAGTTTTCAAATCATATTCTAAATACGATTTCTAACATGGAAAACACATAAAACACGTAAATGATATCGAGTAACCCTTCACCGTTACCTTTATGCGTCTTTAAACGATTTCTAAGCCTCCCTCCACTAGATAGTAATTTTTGTCGGGGTCTAGAAGGTCTCTACCTACAATTAGACGACAAAAGATGAATATAATTCAACTTTGAGAAAGACGGATAAATTGAAAAGCGAGAAAGACGGTAATTTTATTACCAATACGGATAGAGGACGATGAGAGGGAAAGAATAAGACGAACTTGAGCGAATTTAAGCGAGTAACGAAGGAGTAGCGATGATTATAAGCTTGGAAGAAATATGGAGGCTAGATTTTGGGTTTACTTGGTGAAGAAGAAGGAGATGTTGAATGAAGGAGAGTTAGGGTTAAGGGTGAGTATATGATGGAGTAAGTGGAAAAAGTCAAGGAAAAGTCAATGACGTCTTAAGACGTGATTCACTTGAAATCTCGCGTAAAATCCAAATACGAACTCGGAAATTCTAAATTCGACACGGGAAATTTAATTCTAAACTAAAACTAAATTTCGCTGAAAAGTATCCGTAAAATATTTTTACTATAAAAATAGGGTACATTTGCGGGTTTTACAATCACCCCACCTTTTAAAAAGTTTCGTCCTCGAAACTTGAGAGTAGAAAACAAAAGTATCAAGGAAAAGAATCGGTTTTCAAAATTAATACGAAAACTTTTATAAGGGAAACATTTATGAAACGAGGTTCTTCTCGAAAACGGTTTAAGGAAAATTTTCATAAGTGCGAAACTTTATTTACGAATCACAAGAGCGCCCGTCGCGAACGAGTACTCTAGTTATCCAAATCAAATCATTGTCGAAATAGTGAAATCGAAAATCAAACAAGCGTTAGTAAGTGCAGGACTAGTCACCAGACGTCTCCAATAATAAGTCCAAACATCCAACCAAAAGCAAAATCCAAATATAAAAGCAACAAAAATTTATTTTCTCCAAAAACAAGGTACAAAATACATCTTTGGACTTCTTTGAAACGTTAAATTAGAAATACAATATGGAAATTTGAAGGTTTTCTCAAGGATAAAATCGAATAACAAGACATTACACGTACATAGAGCGACTCAACATCAAGTTCACAAATCACGATAACAAAATATATACAAAACACGCAAAAACGAAACAAATCGATCTCTTAGGGATAGGAAGATCACGATGAAGTCGGCATGAAGATCTACAAGAATTCGACAACACTAACTCTACTAATAAACTAGTCCTCAACAGAATGTAATTTACTTCAATTACCTTAATCATTCTAAATCGCTAAACTTTATAAATATTATTTACAACAATCCCAAATCAAGCATCAAACATAATTATCTAAGATCCAACTAGCCTCATCCAAAGTCTCATGACAAGGGAAAATCCACAATCCATTATCGCTTATAATGATTCTTTAATACGTCATAACATCCTTAATTCGATCATTACTACGCTCGAAGCCTCAAATATAAATAGTCACATTAGCAAACTATGGTGGTTACCAATCCTCAAGATAAATGGGTTCACCATTCTAACTCTATAATCCATAACAACTGAGCACTCACTATCCAAAGTTTGCAACGAACATTTCTCAATCTCGAACTATGATTCCTTAAGAATAAAAGAGAATTACTAATTCCAAACCACAAATGGCCAATTACTTGGCAATCAGACAACCATTCAAATCATCTAGTTCATCTAAAACTCAATATGAATAGATTTTCATTTACGACAATACACCTTGATTTTTGGTTACCGGCTTAATTACGCTAAAGCAAAGTCTCTTTTAGAATCCACCAATTAAAGACATCTAATTCCCAAATTATATCTCAAGCAACCGTTAAGATACCCAACAACAACGAACTATCATCACGCTCAACTCGATTCCCAAAATAGCACTACAATAGCAAGCTCAATAAATGAAGCCATCAAGAGAGTACAATACCACCAACAGATTCATCCTAAGGTTTAAATCCCAATCCTATTTATGGTCAAAATCAACACGAAGCTAGCTAACAACCAAATCATCTCACCAGAGGAAAGACAATGACACCATGAAATTGGAAACGATAGGAGATTTCGAGGGAAACACGAACGCGATAAGATCGGACGAAAATTAGAGGAACGCTAGAGGTAGGGAGCCAAAAGCTAGATATTGGATAGATATAGCCATGAAGATAGCCAAGCAAAGGAAAAGATAAGAGAAAACAATTTCCTAGAAATCGGGCTTAGTAGAAACTCGCATGAAAGGAAATAGAAAGGGATAATGGCACGAGTAAAAGGTTTAAGGTTTAATCCACAAAATTCCCCTTTCAAACTCAGGGCGATACTAAAACATCTTAATTATTCCTCTACAAAGGTCTCTTACAAGGGACCATCGCCACGTACAATCATCAAAGTAAGGTACACCTGAATTCGACAAATCGACTACAACCCAATTCATCCATCCTTTCATATCACACGGATTCCCAAATGCGGACTTGCAACTCAATCATAGTAACATTCCTTTAGCTCAAATATTCAACACAACCTCAAAGGTTTCTTTAACTGAAGGACTAACAAATACTCCCTTATACTCGGTCATTTTCAACTCATATAGCCCACGAGTTCATTATTAACAAAGTACAACCTCAAGTCAAAAATTATCATTAACGTCCCAAGGTATTTCCATCATAGCTCACATCATCAAATCTCGCTCATATCTATAATCCTCAAGTAATATGGTTCAACTTACAACGAAACCTTACTACTTCAAACGAGTCTCCGATACCATAAGATAAGATCATATCTTTAAATCCAAGAACTATAGCCAAATGCTTTCCCACCAAGCCTATACTCACAAACACACAATACGAAACCACAAGACGTCACTTAACCTCAAAAGCATTTCGCACCTCAAGATATCATTCAAAACTTCTTATTTACACCAATTAGACCTATCATAAGCATGATCTTCAAAACAATACTAAACTTCTAAGTCCAAAAGACTAAATTACTAATGAGTTAAGAAGTCATAACCAACTCATTCAACCTTACACCATCGAATATCATGAACTATTTACACACAAGTCATGGCAAGCATTAATACATTAAAATTATTAAACATACCTTACCACACTTTCCTCAAGGATACCAACTCTCACCACTATAGGATGAAATTAAATCTACACCATTTTCCTCAAATCACAAATTCATTCTAACAAACACTAATATTCCACAAAGTTCAAAATTCTTCCGACCAAGTATAATATATCACAACAAATGGGTATGGCATCCACAAAAATGTTACATGAGGAAGGTAAGGATACAAATTGATAAGGAGGAGGGAAGTAACAAGAGTAATCTCTAAGGGGAGAAGACATTAGATGATAAAGAAGCACTTAGATAGAAGGAAGAGAGCATGATACATTAAGGACGAGAGAAATCATCGATGAGGAAGAAATATACTTCAATTAGGCTTGTCAATCTTCAATCTTCGGTAAAGGATACTTCTTCTAGGTAACACATGATCCTCCTCAAAACGGTAGATACAAACAAACATAAAATCACTCAACACAATCAACAAACAAGTTAGAACCTAACAAACATCAAGTACACCAAAGACTACCACCTTAGGTCATTAAGTCTACCCATCTCTCATTTATTATTTCAAGCTAAAGTAGTTTAAGTTTAGGGTTCACGTGTGTGCGTCGGGAGCGTTTAAGCTCTTATACCAACTGTGCCAACCCTCGCGAATGCGGAAAGAAAACATACTAGCATGTGATTTATATAGCGGAAAATACGGTGTTTTTAAAACTTTTTACATGCTAAGATAAAATACGAGGAGTGTCAAATAATTACAAACCAAAGTAGAATATACTACAAAGAGACGTAGTCTCTCAAAATGTTATCCAATATCAAAGTAATTAGCAAAACTAGCTAAACAATGTCTAGAGATGACTCATCTAGGCCAACGCCCGCTAGCTCACACCCGAACCCAAAATACCACAAGCAAAAAGCCATCCAAGCAAGGAACTTGTTCATCCATGAAAAACATGAACGCCACAATCAGTGTGGAGTAACTCCGGGTTCTCCCAGCCATATCACATTAAACGTACATAAACGAAAATACAAAAGTAGAAGCATGCATAGATAGATATACATGTGAAATACGAGAAGGATAAATAGGCAATTCAATATATCAAGATGAGAGCATATGAAGTACAAATCAGTAACCATCATGTTATAGAATGACTTGGGTAAGACACTCTTAGGCAACCATATACACTCACTAATGCTTCTATCTCACCGTTAGCGGCATAAGTTTGATAAGAATGAGACTCAACAAACAAACCATGCCAAGTCATCCAAAGATCATGAATAATCAATCATATTATCATCCATCCAAACATACCAATACATTGACGTCATCTCTCACAGTAAATGAAATGCACTAGCACCGTGTACATGACAAGTATGATTAAAAGGCATCCACAAGATAAACATTTCCTTGAGCGCATACACGATTAACATTTCATATATGTAGA
>JAIUZE010040642.1:0-16594 GCA_022085475.1 Heliosperma pusillum | reverse complement strand
TATTTCCGTATTTATACGGGAGATATGTCTCCCGTCTTGTAGATTTATTTTGTATAATAGTATTTTCGTTTTGTAATGACCTTTTTATGTTATGACACCTTCGTTATGTATTATCATATTTCGTTTATGTATTTAAATAATTTTTTAAACGTTTAACTTCCTTTTTAGACCGTCTTTCACCATATTTCGGTTTTGGGTTCTTGTCACTTTATTTATCAGGAAAAGATGTATTTTGAAGATTTTGGGTCAAGGAGTTCATGTGGGTTGATGATTAGCTTGGGAATCGAAGATTTGAAGTGTTAATCGAGGTAACGGTGATGGGTTACTCGATATCACTATAATGTGCTTTACATGCTAGAGTAGTATTTGTCTTATAAGATGAGTTCTTTGTGTTGATTTCATATGCATATGTGTTTCCTACTCTTTTCCATTTTTAATTCATCTCATATGTTAATCTTATGCTAAGTTATGTTAATGTGGTTGGCTTTAATCATTTATTATGATTAGACTTGTGTTTAGCGATAAAGGTTGTATTTTGTTGTCTTAATTGACCCTATGTAATGATTGGGTATGATTACATCACATTTAATAGGGTTTGATGATGGTAAATGATGATAGGAATTAATGGGTACCAAAAGAATTGAAGTTATTGTTGTTGTTGAGGTGTTTTTCGTGCAATGTGGCCCCAGCCGGCCGCCGCCCCCATGACCGGCTTGGAGTCCCCTGATGGTTGTTGGTTGAATTTAATGGGTTTTGAGCAAATGTGTGTCCCAGCCGGGTGGTCGGCTACCGCCTAGCCGGCTGGGAGCCGCCTTCCCCTTTCCTTCTTTCTCTTCTCGGTAGACTTATGACCCGAGCCGGGTAGCCGGCCGTCGGTCACACCCACCGGCTGGGAGTCTCTTGTAAATTGATATTGTTGTTAAGTTTTGTCGTGGTGCCAGCAAGGTACCCGGCAGCCGGTCCACATGACCGGCTGGGAGTGCCTGTATTCTTTTTCTCATTTCTTCTCCACTTGTCTTCACATGTAATGACATTAAATATTCTTTTTTAGAAGATTTACTATCTCACATGTTTATATCACATGATTTGTGACGGTTTTTGGTATGTCCTCCCTTGAGTCGGTTTTACCTTATGCATTGATTTGAGCACTACGTGTTGAGTGCTTTGAATTCTCATTTCCCGGCTACACCCTTATCCTCGTTAGACTGGAATGTCGGAGCGATAGGGTGTACCATTGATGCTTGTATGCATGTTTTAGTGGGGTATGACGACGTTGTTAGGAGGTGAACACAATGTGTTGATCGACTCGACCGTCAAATGTTGTATCCTTGCGAGTTGTTGTCATTGCATGTAGTGTACTAACTTGACTATGACTATAGATCTCTTTCCGCCTCTTTTGTGTGGTTTAGACGAATTTGGGGTAGTCGGCGTCATTTGTGTTGATCGAGTTTTGGATGTGGCACGTCATACCACATGTCAAATCGGGAAACGTCTTATCCCAAGAGTCTGGCCACGTTTAAACTTAGACGATATTATTACCGTCGTCCTACCAAGAGGATTAGAGTCTTGTGAGTGTGAAACGCCTTATCGCACACAATTCAGGGGAACGCCTTACGCCGTGGACATGTTTGTCTAGGTCATGAGTATACAAAACGCCTAATCATATGCGGTTCAGGGAAACGCCTTATCCCGTGGACTTTCATTGACTTGTCTTGCTATTCTACATGATGCTAGTGCGTGTCTTATACCGTGAGAGTTTGTATGCTTATGTTTGATCATATGATGGATTGTAGACTTGATTGATTTGGATGCCTATGATTGGTTTGTATGTCGAGTCCCAAACCTTCTCAAGCATATGTCGCTAATGGTGAGATGCAAGCCCTTAGTGTTTTATATGGTTGCCAAGGGGAGTCTTCCCCGAGTCTTGTATTGCAAGATGATGATGGATGATGGTTTCCTTTACTCGTATATTGTTAATATCATAATGTTATTCTCACATCCGACATGATATATATGTTTGCATGATTACACATGACTACATGCGTGTTTATGTGCGTTTTTGATGTGAAATGGCTGAGAGAACTCTGAGTTACTCCCCAGTGACTGTGGCATTCATTTTTAATGAATGAACATGTTGCAGATTGGTGTTTGCATGGGGTTGTGGCGAGTGAGCTAGCGAGCGTTGTTCTTACAACGATTCGCCCTTAATGTGTAGTTTATATTAGTTTATTATCTTAATTGTGTTTTATCAAGGGATTGGTGTCCCTTGTATTTATTTAGATGCAATTTGTATAAACGATTTATTAAATAAGTTTTGGTTTTATAATATAGTGACATTCGGGTTTTGCTTTTAAAGTTTTAAAAATCTCGTATTTTTCCGCTGCAAATCTATGTGTTTACTTTATTGCAGAATTGCGGGGTGTCACATGCATGTTTGACTCAATAACTGTAAACTCTGAGATGAATATGATTTGTCTAGCATTATTTATGAATTTTTTATGTAAAAATGACATAAATAGTGACTATTTTAGCAAATATAGCTAAAAAAAATTTCATGGCATGAGAAAATTATCTCTGGTTGAATAATTTCCCACATTTCAGATCTGAAGTTGAAAATTTAATTAGATTAAATTTCACATGCTTTATGTATTTTACTTGATAAAATCGGTAAAGCGCAACCGAATTTTTGTCAAAATCAATTCGGAATTTTTATTATTGATTTTTGAAATTATGAGTGTCATGGAAATGTTCTAGAATGTTCAAAAATTTAAATTCAAAATTCAAAATTATTGTAATTAAATTTCGATTTATTTGATTAAAATATGATTTTAAAGTCTAATTATGAGCAATTATAAAGCAAAAAAGTTGAATTATTGTCAAAAATTGAGTGACGTCTAATTTTTGAGTCCTAAATCAGTTAGGATAATTAACTTGGACATAAATATGATTTAAGTATTGTTTGGTGATTCCAGAATGTTATTATCACGCATTTCCGTAAAACCGGGTTATATACGATATAAACCTCAATTAGGCCGATTTGGCACGTAAATTGAGCATGTTTTATACATATTATAGTGCTGCATTTTTTAATGGATGAATTTCATTTTGGATTTATGTAATTTTGAATTATGTAATTTTATCTTATTATGACCTTAGTTTTAATCGATATTGCCCGAAATGTAAGGGAATATTGATTCGTTTGTAATTTTATTGTGATCTCGTATCATTTTTATTGTGTTATTTTATTTTAAAAATGTATAATAGGGAAGTATTGTAATTTTATTATATATTTTGTAATTATTTGTGATACCGGAGTTTCCTAAAGACGATGTCATTCGAAAAGGCGTTCTGGAAGAGATGGTGTCCTTGGGAGGCGTGCTTATGACGTTCTAGGGACCAAAGGAGTTGGTTTCCGAATTTGTAATAGATTATTTGATTTTCTATTAGAAAGGTCATACTAGGTGATTTATTATTTGCTTGCATTTTATTTAATACGTTTGCATACATTGCCAAATCGCCATAAGATGACATGCATTTTATCGAGTCTTCGACCGTGTCAATTCAAATTATCGTTAGTTCATCGATTTAGTCCTTTTAAACGAGATAGATAATAAATTAACATGACCTCTTCTAAATAATAATTTAGATCAAGCCTTACCAAATAGTAGAACCCATGAGTCTCAACTTCACAAGGAAGCAGGCTCGGCTAACTAGGGTAAGTGGGGTAATAAAGGTTATTACATCGAAATTTGGATAGAGCTCAACGACAGTATTTCCAACTGTAGCCGCTTGTGTTCCGGGCTTAAGATAAATATTAAAGTAATATTATCAACCGAGAGTTCTAAAGTAGAATCGATTAAAGAGTTAATCTACCGAATTATGTTAATGAGGGATGAATCGGCTCACCGTTCCCAAGTTGAAATGAATTTGGATTTTGGAATCATTTATAATAGTTGGGTAGAGGTCACTATTTAAATGCAAAACTTGTTTAAAATGTTTACAAGTATATTTAAAACGATAAATGTTGGCATTTCCTTCATCTCATTTTTGTAGTCAATATTATTTTTTCGCAATGGCAACTCCAAATTCCTGCACAAACGCTCCAACTCTCACAAACGTTTCATGGCTCCGATCCTTCATAGATCGTTGTAAACTAGAAAAGAATGGTGCTAACTTTTCCGATTGGGATGTGCAACTCCGCTTGGCCGCGGAAGGTGACGACAAGCTTCGTTACCTAACTGTAGCCCCTCGCACTACACCCGGAAGTAGGTCAACCGCCCTCATAAGGCAAGCATACAAGGCTTACCACAAAGAGTCTGCCGCGATCAAAAATGTTATGATCTTCTTTATGAGGTCGATCTTCAAAGGAGTGCCATAAAGATGAGCACCGCTTATGAGATCTACACCAATCTTGTGACCATGTTTTCACAAGATCCAAGGATCATCCAATATGAGACGGCTTCCGTGTTTTTTGACATGAACCTAACGGAGGGCCAAAAGGTTAGCCCTCATGTACTCAAATTGATGGAGCATGTTGAGACTCTTAAATTTCAAGGGGTGACCATTCCCGAACAACTCCTTATTGACCGCGTTTTACAGCTTGGGGAACATCAAAGCATATAAGCAGTTTACGGTAAACTACAATATGCAAAACATGAAAACCTCTCTCCATGAATTGCACTGCTTGTGCAAGCCGAGAGAGACATGGGGCTAAATGTTAGCACCAAGGATGTGCTCCATATTAATAATAAGAGGAAGGAGAAGTTCAAAAGGAGTAGTAATAAAGGGAAGAAGCCCTCCACCTTCAAGGGCAAAGGTAAAGCTATTGAGAATAGCTCACCCATGCCCACGAAGGGTGCCTCCAATGAGGACAAATGCTATTATTGTAATGGCGTAGGGCATTGGAAGAGGAATTGCCCAAAGAATCTAGGAGATCTCAAAGCTTGAAAGATTGTTTCAGTTGGTAAATGTTCATCTCTATCATTTATGTTACGATCTCAACTTTGGTATAGAGATACGAGTTGTGATTCTTACCCTTTTTAATTGTAATTAAGGCACCCAAGCAAGGACAAAGGCAAGGACAATCAAGCCTAAATACGCTCTTTAAGGGAAGCTAAGCTAGGCACCCATGGTTAAAGACCTATGGAAACATAGACTTATTTTGTGTTGTCTTCATTTTGGGATGTATTATGAGACATTAGGTTTTTGGAACTCTTTAAAATTTCCTTGTTTGACATGGAAATTTGTTTATTTCCTTTTATTTACAATGGTTTTAATTGGATTATAGTGACTTTGTTTTCAACCCAAGACTCGGTTTGTGGAAACTTTTTCGTTCTAAAACTTGTCCTTATACTGTATTTGCACTAATAATATAAATTGTATCGACTCAAATTGATCAAATAGTATTATGATGATTGGATCATTATAATATTAAGTTCAAAATCTAAGAATTTGATTCTCACTTTGAAACATCAATTCTTAAGTCATAATTGAGTTATCGAACTCAAAGTAGGGAATCTACCAAACCAATTGGCCACATCACTTATAAAGATGGTAAATGACATGGATTTGAGTCTACTTCTATAGCTTATAGAACTAGTCTATCTTGAAGCTAAGAAACGAGGTCTTTTCAATAAAGTCTTTAATAGATCATTAAAGATCAAATTGTGATACTTTTACCTCCCTCACGATCATGAATACAAAATTGTTTGTGGCTCATGAGGCTATCTTTAAAAAAAATAGTTGTATTTTTCTAAAGACGGAGTGGGAGAAAATAAGCCACAACGTAAAAGTAGTAAGGGACTAGTGAAGAAACCAAAAGAAAATGTTTTTAGGTTAGACTCAATACTAGTAAGGAGACCAAAAGAAAGTGTGCTTAAGTGAATCTTTAGACTAGTGAGGAGACCAAAAGAAAATGTTCTTGATATAATGTGCAGCAGGAGCTAACCCAAAGGGTCTTGATGATCAAACCACAAACAAGACAAGCCTGACCCCTCAGATGGAAGCTCGAGATACAAGGTCCAAGCAACAAGCTAGGACAAGCCAAGATCAAGCCAGGCCAAGCCACACCAGTGAGGAAGACAGTCCAGGGCTCAACAACCCATGCCAAGCCCCAACAAAACCCACATTACCCACACAAGACAGAAACAAAGCCATTCAGGCTCAGGCAGACCAATTAACAAACCCTGCATCTAGGAGGTACACCAGAGCATCCCAACCACCCCCACCATGGCCTACCATCAAGCCAACCCACTAAGCTACAAGTTTGTCCCGGACAAACCCTTTTGAAGTCTAGTAAAAACTCATGAAACAGACACCCCAAGTTAGAGTCCAGCAAACAATTAAAACAGAGAAGGTACAAGTCTGATTGTGGCCTCCTTTGGCTTAAGTCAACTTCTACTCGTCCAAGGCAGGTCTTATCTAAGTTCTAATAAGAGAAGAGAGTCCCAAATAGCAGCAACACATCCTGGCAAGGCAGCAAGGCAACAAGAACAACATATTTCCATTTCAGGAAAACTCCAAAAACTGCTTTATTTACTTTTGTTCAGTCTGTTTTTTGTATCTTGTGTCTGTTCTTTATAGTTGTTGAGCTCGTCCTATTGTGAGGCTCTTAATTAGTGTCATTAGTAGTAGTTTGAATCCTAAGTTGGCCCTTGGATGATCTGTACATCCAATGGCTCACAAGATATCAGCCTTCCTATATAAGGAGGTCTTGTATGTTTGTTTCAGTTAAGACTTTGATGAATGAATTAATTTGAGAAATCTATCAAACCTATCAAACTTGTGCCAAGGGCTGTAGTTTGAACCAAGCCTGATACATCTTCAAGGTGTCTGATCAGTGTCTTG
This sequence comes from Heliosperma pusillum, assembly GCA_022085475.1. Taxonomy (NCBI): domain Eukaryota; kingdom Viridiplantae; phylum Streptophyta; class Magnoliopsida; order Caryophyllales; family Caryophyllaceae; genus Heliosperma; species Heliosperma pusillum. Next base: position 9,748 of record JAIUZE010040642.1, on the reverse strand, counting down.
TCTTGTGAGTCAAGTTATATCTGTGCTTTGCTGTGGTTAACTTGCTTGCTGTTTGAGCCTAGTCTAGAGTGTTGTGCCTTGCTGTTACACTTTAAACTTGTCTTAGTTCTAGTCTTTGAGTCTCTTCTTTTGTGCTTTGCTGTAAGGAAGTTTCTCTAAGTCATATCTCTTGAGTTCCAATCAATATAATCTACCCTCTCTAAAACAGCCTCCTTTTCCATTTGAGTTGTTAACAATTTAAGAGAACCTAGGCTAGCACCCATCAAAACTTGTAAACCTTAGTAGTTTACACTTTAAATTGGTTATCAGAGCTTTGGTTGAGAGTCTTAGTGAGTTCATTTTCCCTAACTACATTTAAAAACACAAAAATAGCCCAATGAGTGAAGAGAGACTGGCAGGAGTAGAAGCAAGGATGGAGGATCTGGCTGGGATTGTAACCACCCTAACCAGAACCCTAGACCAGGTAATAGGCAACCATTTGCTTGCTGGAGGAAGAGGTAGAGGACGTGGAAGAGGCAAAGGAGGAGGCAGAGGAAGACCACCTAATGATGAAGAGTATCCAGACTCAGATGACTCAACAAGAAGCAGAGCTTCCATCCACAGGCACATAGACAAGCATCTCAAGGTAGATATTCCTGAGTTTTCTGGTAGTCTTAATCCTGATGACTTGTTAGAATGGTTAAGAGAAGTAGAAAGGATCTTTGAGTACAAAGGATATAATGATTCTAAGTCTTTTAAAGTAGCCATCCTTAAACTGAAAGGGTATGCTTCCCTTTGGTATGAAACCATGAAAGGGTTAAGGGCTAGGGAAGGGAAAGAACCCATCAAGTCTTGGACTAAACTGAAAAAGAAACTACTAGACAAGTTTGTTGCTAAGGATTACACCCAGGATCTGTTTATCAAATTGTCTAAGTTGATACAAGGAGACAAACCTGTTGAATCTTATCTGAGAGAGTTTGAACAACTCACCTTGCAGTGTGATATAAATGAGAAACCTGAGCAAAGGATTGTTAGGTACTTAGAGGGTCTAGATAAGAGCATTGCTAACAAGGTTAGGATGCAACCTCTGTGGTCATTTGATGATGTTGTCAACTTATCTCTGAGAATTGAAAAGATAGGGAAGACTAAGGCCCTGTTCTTTCTGACTTATATTCAGCTCATTTCAGTTCAGTTCAGCTCTATTCAGTTTAGTTCAGTTCAGTTCAGCTCCATTCAGTTCAGTTCAGTTCAGCTCCTCTCTTCATAAATTAACTCTTATTTCAGTTCAGTTCAGTTCAGTTCAGCTCCATTAAGTTCAGTTCAGTTCAGTTCAGCTCTATTAAGTTCAGTTCAGTTCAGTTCAGCTCAGTTTCAGCCGAAAAGAACAAGGCCTAAGCCTATTACACCAAGACCTGTTAGGCCTTTTCAAACCAGACCTTATAGTGGGTTGAGAACCATGGATACCCCTAAGACAGCACCCTCACCTGCCTTAGACAAGGGAAAGGGCATCATGGGTCAAAAGCCAAGCACTTCCATGACAGAGAACCGAATTAGGTGTTTCCAATGTCAGGGCTATGGACATTTCAGGAAGGATTGCCCTTCTAAAAAGACCTTAACTATAATGGAGGTTGAGGCTTGGGAGAAAGAAGGTCTAGTTGAGTATGAGAGGGATGAGCCTGAGGTTGAAGAAGTGGTGAGTGAGGAAGAAGAGTCTAATCAGGAGGCAATAGTGGCACTCCCTGACACATGCCACAGCTTGGTCCTATGGAGAGTAATGCATTCACAACAGATACCTTTGGAGGAGGACCAAAGGTCCCTCATTTTCAGTAGCAGATGTACCATACAAGGAAGGGTTTGTAACCTTATTATAGATGGAGGTAGTTGTACCAATGTGGCCTCTGTTACTATGGTTGATAAGCTGAAGTTGAGCACTCAAGATCACTCTCACCCCTATAAGTTGAGGTGGATAAGTAAGGGAGCAGAGGTTAAGGTGGATAAGAAATGTATGGTCCCTTTCTCCATTGGAAGTGTGTATAAGGATGAAGTATTGTCTGATGTGGTTCCAATGGATGCCTGTCACTTGCTATTAGGAAGGCCATGGGAGTTTGATAAAAGCTCCATACACCAAGGAAGAAGCAACACCTATTCCTTCAAGCATGGGAGCAGGAAGATGACATTAGCCCCCCTGCCACCACATCAAAAGAGCTATGGGAGTCCAAGTATGGCTGAAGAGTTTAGTGGAGTTGTGTTTTTGTCAGAGTCAGCAATGGTCAAAGAGTGTAGTGAAGAGCAACCTATATTAATGCTGCTATCAAAAGAAGTTCAGGAAGAGGAGTCTAAGGTAATCCCTACAGAAGTTAAGCCCCTCATTGATCAGTTCAAGGAAGTGTTTCCAGAGGAACTTCCTGATGGCTTACCCCCTTTGAGAGGGATTGAACACCAAATAGACCTTGTGCCAGGGTCTGTACTACCTAATAGACCAGCATATAGGTGTGATCCCAAGGCTACACAAGAGCTGCAGAAACAAGTTGGAGAGTTGATGAGTAAAGGGTTTGTAAGGGAATCCTTAAGTCCATGTGCTGTGCCTGCATTGTTGGTTCCTAAGAAGGATGGGACTTGGAGGATGTGCATAGATAGCAGGGCTATCAACAACATCACAGTCAAGTATAGGTTCCCTATACCTAGGCTTGATGACATGTTGGATGAGCTGAGTGGCTCAAGGTTCTTTTCTAAGATTGATTTGAGGCAAGGTTACCATCAATTGAGGATCAGAGAAGGAGATGAGTGGAAGACAGCCTTCAAAACAAAGCATGGCCTTTATGAGTGGCTTGTCATGCCCTTTGGTCTGTCAAATGCCCCAAGTACCTTCATGAGATTAATGACAGAAGTGCTTAGGCCTTGCCTAGGGAGATTTGTGGTGGTATACTTTGATGATATCCTCATCTACAGCAAGAGCAAGGATGATCACCTGAGGCATCTTGAGGCTGTGTTTGAAATACTTAAGGAGAGTAAGCTCTTTGGGAAGCTTGAGAAATGCACCTTCATGACTGAGGAAGTCAAGTTTCTAGGATATGTGGTGTCTGGTAGAGGCATTTCAGTTGATCAAGACAAGATCATTGCAGTGCAGTCTTGGCCTATCCCTAAGAACATTACAGAAGTAAGAGGGTTTCATGGCCTAGCCTCTTTCTATAGGAGGTTCATTAAAAACTTTAGCACTATTGCAGCACCCCTCACTGAATGTATGAAGAGAGGAGAGTTCACTTGGACTGAGAATGCCTTGCAGGCTTTCAAACACATGAAGAAGCTCTTGTGCAGTGCACCTATCCTCAGATTGCCAAACTTTGATTGCCTATTTGAGGTTGAATGTGATGCAAGTGGAGTAGGGATTAAAGCTGTCCTCATCCAAGAGAAGAAACCTGTAGCCTACTTTAGTGAAAAGCTAAGTGGTGCCAAGCTGAACTATTCTACATATGATAAAGAGTTCTATGCTCTTGTCAGAGCTCTAAGGCATTGGAGTCATTACCTAAAGCCCAAGCCTTTTGTCCTACACTCTGATCATGAGGCATTGAAGTACATAGGAGGTCAACATAAGCTCAGTCACAGGCATGCTAAGTGGGTGGAGTTCCTTCAGTCATTCACCTTTTCTAGCAAATACAAAGAGGGCAAACAGAATGTGGTGGCTGATGCATTATCTAGGAGGTACACTCTGCTATCAACTATGGAGCAAAGGGTTCTTGGCTTTGAGTTCATGAAGGATATGTATCAAGAAGATCCAGACTTTGCAGAAGATTGGTTAGCACAGAAAGAGGGAACAAGGACCATTGATTCACCCTACACTCTGCAAAATGGATTCTTGTTCAAGGGAAACAAGCTGTGTGTTCCCAGAGGATCATATAGGAGTCTATTGATCAAGGAGGTGCATGGGAGTGGCCTTGGAGGACACTTTGGGGTTCAGAAGACTGTGGACATACTATAAGATCAGTTCTACTGGCCTAAGATGATGGGAGAAGTCCAAATAGTACTCAGAAGGTGTGGAGTTTGTCAAAAGGCCAAGAGTTCTTTTCAAGCAGGACCTTACACTCCCCTACCAGTCCCATGTAGGCCTTGGGAAGATGTAAGCATGGATTTCATAGTAGCATTGCCTAGGACGGCAAAAGGGAAAGACTCTATCATGGTGGTTGTGGATAGGTTCAGTAAGATGGCACACTTCATTGCTTGTAAGAAGACTGAGGATGCTGTGAGTGTAGCAGAGCTATACCTTGATGAGGTGGTGAGGTTACATGGAGTCCCAAGGACTATTGTATCTGACAGAGACACAAAGTTTATGAGCCATTTATGGAGAACATTGTGGAAGTTGCTTAACACTAGGTTGTTGTTTAGTACCTCACATCATCCTCAAACAGATAGCCAAACTGAGGTGACCAACAAGACCTTGGGAAGAATCTTGAGGTGTATAGTCAGCAAATCTCTCAAGCATTGAGATTTGAAGTTGGCTCAAGCAGAGTTCTCTTTCAATAGAGCTCCATCAGCAGCCACATGCCACTCCCCCTTTGAAGTGGTCTATGGTACTAACCCCTTAATGCCTTTGAGTTTGTCTAATGTGTGCAGGTCAGAGATCCACTATGATGCCAAGAAGAGGGTAGAACAAATGCTAAAACTCCATGAGTCAGTCAGGAAACAAATTGAGAAAACTAATGATCTATACAAGAAAAATGCCAAGGTTCCTAAGGCCAAGAAAGATTTTGCACCAGGAGATCTAGTATGGATCAACCTAAGGAAAGAAAGGTTCCCTTCCAAGAGAAAGAATAAGTTAGAGCCAAGAGCAGATGGTCCTTTTCAAGTCATAGAGAAGATAGGTCCTAATGCCTACAGAATTGATCTACCAGGAGAGTATGCAGTCCATGGGACATTCAATGTTGGAGATCTTAGCCCCTTCTTTGAAGACTCTGAGGGAGAGGAAGACACAGGCTTGAGGTCAAGCCCTTTTCAACCTGGGGAGGCTGCAGCAGGAGCTCACCCAAAGGGTCTTGATGATCAAACCACAAACAAGACAAGCCTGACCCCTCAGATGGAAGCTCGAGTTACAAGGTCCAAACAACAAGCTAGGACAAGCCAAGATCAAGCCAGGCCAAGCCACACCAGTGAGGAAGACAGTCCAGGGCTCAACAACCCATGCCAAGCCCCAACACAACCCACATTACCCACACAAGACAGAAACAAAGCCATTCAGGCTCAGGCAGACCAATTAACAAACCTTGCATCTAGGAGGTACACCAGAGCATCCCAACCACCCCCACCATGGCCTACCATCAAGCCAACCCACTAAGCTACAAGTTTGTCCAGGACAAATCCTTTTGAAGTCTAGTAAAAACTCATGAAACAGACACCCCAAGTTAGAGTCCAGCAAACAATTAAAACAGAGAAGGTACAAATCAGATTGTGGCCTCCTTTTGCTTAAGTCAACTTGTGCTCGTCCAAGGCAGGTCTTATCTAAGTTCTAATAAGAGAAGAGAGTCCCAAAGAGCAGCAACACATCCTGGCAAGGCAGCAAGGCAACAAGAACAACAGATTTCCATTTCAGGAAAACTCCAAAAACTGCTTTATTTACTTTTGTTCAGTCTGTTTTTTGTGTCTTGTGTCTGTTCTTTATAGTTGTTGATCTCGTCCTATTGTGAGGCTCTTAATTAGTGTCAGTAGTAGTATTTTAAATCCTAAGTTGGCCCTTGGATGATCTGTACATCCAATGGCTCACAAGATATCAGCCTCCCTATATAAGGAGGTCTTGTATGTTTGTTTCAGTTAAGACTTTGATGAATGAATTAACTTGAGAAATCTCTCAAACCTATCAAACTTGTGCTAAGGGCTGTAGTTTGAATCAAGCCTGATACATTTCAAGGTGTCTGATCAGTGTCTTGTCTTGTGAGTCAAGTTATATCTGTGCTTTGCTGTGGTTAACTTGCTTGCTGTTTGAGCCTAGTCTAGAGTGTTGTGCCTTGTTGTAACACTTTAAACTTGTCTCAGTTCTAGTCTTTGAGTCTCTTCTTTTGTGCTTTGCTGTAAGGAAGTTTCTCTAAGTCATATCTCATGAGTTCTAATCAATATAACCTACCCTCTCTAAAACAGCCTCCTTTTCCATTTGAGTTGTTAACAGTTTAAGAGAACCTAGGCTAGCACCCATCAAAACTTGTAAACCTTAGTAGTTTACACTCCATAATGAGATTATGATTAATGAAGTGGATGAACCTAGTAATTTTAAAATTCGATTTTCTATAAAAGAGCCTATGAAGCTAATTGGAATATATGCAATGGAATGAATTATTTGGAGTTGTCCAATAATAGATGCATAGATGGACATAAAGATGTTTACAAAATCTAAGTTAATGTGTAACTATGCTAAGATCCAAGTCATCAGTGTTATACCTCATAGTGAGCGTGTACTTGTTACACATCAAAACCATTTTTCCAAATGGGTATTTGGAATAGGATGTGTACACGACACAAGCCCAAGATTTCCACCAACACTTAGAGGTTATGATAACATATCTATTATGTGATATAATAAAAGTTTCACACAAATTGTCGAGAAGTCACGTATAGACATGAATTTAAGTGGGAGTTAAAGTTATCATGTTTAGACATAAAGTTCGTTGGGAGAAGTTGTCTTCCGCGTAAATAACATATCACTCATTGTGAGTGACATATTTATATTACCTTTTGTAAATGAGTGGTTGGATTTTCAATTGTGCTTTGTTATCCAAATAGGTTGTAGTGACAACTTTGAACCCTATTAAAGTGAACTGGATTAACTTTAGCATTGACCACTAGTTGCTTATAGGAGGTGACGTCTCCAAGTGACTGGAGTGTGATGCGATTGATGGCAAGTTCAACTGCTACAGGGTCATAAGGGATGACTAGTCTATCACATAGGCAGACTGTGTGGGACACTCTGTCGGGCAGTGGCCGCTCATAGAGTTATGGTAATTTTATAGCCTGGTCGTGGCGAGAGCTACTATAGTATTCTTTTTTACTCAATTCTTTAGACTAAAGACTGTTCGCCTAAGGTGGCATAGTTTCAGAGTGAATTTGACGTATGCTCTACGTTAATTAATTGTATAACGATGATGGTGGTTATCAGTTGATCTCTTGAGGTCACACCTGAAGTTTTAACGTTACTGTCATATGATGGTGGTGATCAGTTGATCCCTTGAGGTCACACCTAAAGGACAATTCCCTAATCATGTAAGTTAATTAATTGTATACCAATATAGAATAATTAATCCCTTAAATTGAACAAATTTTATATTATTAGTGAGAATTATATGTTATTGTAATAGGATTAAATACGATTCATTTTGGTAATTTAAATGTTATATTACTAAGAATGCATAATATTTATGAAACATTTGAGATAAGCACAATTGGTTAATATTATTTAACTAATTGTAGATTATATTAACCAAATATGAGATGACCCATTTTATTTACATGTAATTATAAATTATGACTTAAAACGTTAAGTTTAATTTATTTGTTATGAAATTGCATTTCAATTAGTTAAATGCACATTTATAAGCTAAATTACATGTCACATGTCACATGTCGCACATGTGACAAATGACGAAATCACAAAAATAAAATGGACACCCATTTTATGCTCATGGGGCCGGTTGGGGTAGGCAATATGAGGGTGATGATTGTTTGCTGGCTTATTGCTATAAAAACACAATCATACACCTAAATACATTTAAGACCTACTCTAGTTTTGGGTAAGAGAAAAAGGCAAGCATGCTTCCCTTTCCCCATGCATTGGGGCCGGCTCCCTCTTAAGAATAAGATTAGAGTTTTTCTCTTCTTATTGATAAGAAGACATAATATACAAGTTTTGTTATTATTTTTTATTATTCTCACACTAGAAAACTTAAAGAAGTTTCATAAAACTCAAGTTCAAATATAATCACAATATTACTAAGAGTAGTAATAGTTATATTAATTTTATTTTAAGGGCTACTACAATATCATACTAGTGTAGTATTTTGTAGTGATTTAGAGATTGTTTTGGGTGCATCTAAAAGGAGAGTATATTCTTTGAAACTTGGAAGTTCATCCTTACATTATAAGCTCAAAAACAAGATTTGGAAGGTGTCCAAATCTTGTGCCCAAATCGTTCAAAATCAATGTAAGGAAAAGGTTTCTTCTTATCTTTGTATTTTTATGTTATGCATGCATAAGGCCACTAGTTTAATTATAAACTAAGTATAAAATGTTAATAGAAATGTCTAATAATGGGTTTAAGAAACTTACACATTTTAACTTAGACACCCTAATTTTATTTGGTTAATTGGGTTTAGGCTCAAGATCGTCGCTCTAATACCACTTTGTGTAACACCCGTAAATGTACCATATTTTTATTGTGAAAATATTTTACGGATACTTTTCAGCGAAATTTAGTTTTAATTTAGAATTTAATTTTCCGAGTCGAATTTAGAATTTCCGAGTTCGTATTTGGAATTTCCGCGAGATTCCATGAGAATCCCGTCTTAAGGCAAATTTGACTTTTGTTGACTTTTTCCCATATACAACTCATACTCCCTTATCCTATTTTCATTCAACACAATTCAACTTACTTCATCACTAAGAAACCCAAATCAAAACCCTTGCCTCCATTTTCATCCAATCTTTGAATCGTCATATCTCACTCGTTTCTTGTCGAAATTCACGTAAGTTCGTCTCATTCTTCCCCTCTTACCTTCCTCTATCCGTATTGATATTAAAATCATCGTCTTTCTTGCTTTTCAAACTTTCCGTCTTTCTCAAGATGAATTTTATTCATCTTTTATGATCTATTTGTAGGTGGTGACCTCCAAGATCCCGACAAAGACTATTTCCTAATTGAAGAGGAACTTGACGAGTAGTGAAGACGCTTAAAGGTAACGGTGAAGGGTTACTCGATATCGTTTACGTGTTTTACATGCTTTATATGCTAGAATTCGTATTTAGAATACGATTAGAAAGCTTAGGTATCATGTTATGGATGATGATGGTTGTTATTTGATGATTGTTGATGATGAATATTGATTATTGATAATTTATAGAAGTGAATTATGAGAATTGAAATGGATTGAACAAGTGTTGAATGCTCACGGCTGAACTGGGGTTCCCAGCCGCCGGTCAGCCCACCGGCTGGGAACACATCAGTAGTGAACTTGTGATTTTTTGTATAGAGGTGCTCCTGGCCGGGGTACCGGCCGCCGGCCCATCGACCGGCCTGGAACACCTACCCTAATTTTGTGATTTTTGGGTTTTGGCTTGATGCGCGAGCCGCGGTACCGGCCGCCGGCCTCCAAACCGGCCTGGAACACGGCTGTGTTTTATTCTTACCATTTCTAAAACTCGTAATTTAAAATAGTTCGCATGGTTCGTTTATCGTATAATTTTACGTAGTGACTTATAATATTAATGTTTTGGATATATGATATTTCTCTCGATTGTATCACATATTTTGTGACGGTTTTTTGATATGTCCCACTTTGAGTCGGTTTTTACAAATGATACGGTTTGAGCACTATTTTGTCGTGTGCTTTGTACTCTCATTCGCTTGGCTACCTCCACGTTCGTAAGGCTGGATTGTCGGAACGAGGAGGTATCTTACTGCTTAATTGCATGTGTTAGTGGGCATACGACGACGTTGTTGGGAGTTGAACGCTTTGCGTTGATCGACCCGGCCGTCAAATGTTGTGTACTTGCGAGGTGGTGTTATTTGCATGTAGCG
>JAIUZE010040478.1:0-12932 GCA_022085475.1 Heliosperma pusillum | reverse complement strand
GAACCCTACCCGAACCCGACCCGACATTGACCCGACCCGATATTGACCCGATTAAATTGACGCTATGACAATTATTAACCTTAATAATGATCAAAATGAAAGTGATTTATTGTTTAAATTGATATGTTTGACTTAATAATGAATTAATTAAACCAAATAATAATTTAAAACTAGATTTAATGGAAAAATATTGAAATATTGCGAAAAAATAATCGGACCCGATTACGACCCAACCCAAACCCGACCCGACCCGATGTATCATTTGACCCGAAAATGACCCGACCCGATAACGACCCGAACCCGACCCGACCCGACCCAAAAGGGTTTTCTGACCCGATACGACCCGAACCCGATACGACCCGAACCCGACATGACCCGACCCGAACCCGACCCGACTGACCCGATTGCCACCCCTAGCTCTATCCCACTATCTTTTCCAATTCCATTTATCTTTTGATAAACATTTGTTGCAAAAATAAAATATATATATTAATTGGTTGATATGTCAAAATTTGTATGAAGTGTGACACAAAATGGGAGAGAAGATCCCCTCTAACCCGACCCATATAATCTGATATGATACAATAATTATATACTTACACACGCATGGTCGCATGGATAACACATATAAGCAAGTCTCCCTTACGTCCGTCTTAAATTTAAGACAGATTAAGTGTGTAACTATATAAAAATGTATAAGGAAAAACAATATATTTGTCTTATATCACAAATGGTGTGATATTATTAATCTTAAGACGGATAATAGCGTATATTATCGTACTAAATGAGAATTTATGAATACCTATATAATTATAATAAATTAAAAAAAATGGGCTAATGCAGCAAAATACGTATGTTACATGATTTGGCCTATTATTATGTTGTCACTGTGTCTTATTCAAAAGATCTTCAATTTTTTTTTTTCTTAGTATTTTTTTTTTCAATTTACCTCATTCAATTTTCCAGTTCACAAATTCTTATTTCAGACGGAGGTATCCGTCTTAAGCTTAAGACGGATACCATATTCTCTCACAAAATACCCATTAAGGGTGAGTGGAGAGCACATGGGGGGAGCCCACCTTGTCCCCTCTACCCATTTCCTCTCACAAAATACCCGTTGTAAGATCCAACCCGTCTTAAGCAAGACCTACTGTTTCCAGTTTTACATAAGTTTTTTGTAAACCAAATGAAGCACATGCAAAAACAAAAAGTATAGTAAATTTGTAAGTTCGACTGTATTTTCTATTGTAAATTTGTAAGCAATTATTGATTACTGGATATTTAGCCCTTTGTGAAATTTAAGATAACAATATAATGAGTTTATAGTGTATTCTTCTTTTAGTTTGATACAGTTTATTTATTAAATTAAAATTGACATTTTAGATTGGATTTTTTCAGTTTGTGTTTTGTTGATAATTATGTTAAAAGTGAGGAGTATTATTTAATCTTTTATTTAAGTAAGTTAATGTATAATTCCTATAAATCATACTAGTTTTACCCTGTGCAATTTTATTGCACGGGTTTGTTTTTCGAAAAAATTTTTTATCATATTTTTAAATAAATAAATAATAATGTTAACTTTTGGAATTCACAAGCGCAAACATAGAATACTTCATATGAAATATTAAACCCAATACATTAACACTCTTGTAGCAAACATGGAATAAGTATTAAAAAAATAATTAAAACATTCTAAATAACATTATGAATTAAAAAATTATATAAAAAGCTTGATGTTTATAATTACTACATTAGAAGTGATGTAAGTACTGATATGATTAAAGCGATAATAACAAACTTGATTTATTTTAAGTACTGATATGATTAAAGCGATAATAACAAACTTGATTTATTTTTTAGAGAAATTATATATTTCAGTTGTAAGACAGTTATCATACAACAGCTCTGAACTGCTTTTGAGCATGTTCTGACGTGAGTCACCTGACTTATTTCCGACTTGACCAATATTATAAATTAACCCGTTTGATTGTGTTAAAATAAAATTATATTTTAATAAAGTGAATATTTAAAAAATCGATAGTTTCTCACCAATTAGTATTCACTTCATTAAACTGTAATTTAATTTGTTGATTTTTTTTAATTATAATTTTGCAAACTGGCCTGGTATGATTATAAATATATTATATAATTTAATGTATAAGTATATCTATATTATTATTAATATTATTTTCCAATAAAACTTACATGACTAATAAACACCAATTTACGATTATATCATACTTCAATAGAAGGAGAGTATTTTTAGTTACATGATATTTTCTTACTAATTTGTGTAAAAGGGGAAAATAATATATAAAATGAATTTTTAATTTATACTTTATTTGGTAAAAAATTAATGATCCTAAAACAAACGTGTACTAAATTTTCATTGGAATTATACGTAAATATGAAAATAAAAAGTTTAATGCATAAATCATTTTGCAAATATTAATCATATTTTAGAAGGTGTATTTTAATTAAATGAAGTTAGAAAGTTAGTGAGCCATTTATTATTGTTTTTTTTTACTAAAGTACTTTAAGGCTGACACATCATCGTTGTTGCTTTCATAAATAGAGACTAATCGGGTTCTAGTCATGTTATGAATTGCCCAATTATGAGTCAGCAAATAATTTATTTTTCAATATTATTTTAAAAAGTCGTCCAAAAAACGGTAGTTTGTATGCATTTAGCAATATTTTGAGCATTATTATTTTCAAAACCAACCGAAAACGGCAACACACCATTGCATTATTATTTTAGTCCATTTTTGTAAGTTTGCATTTTCCTACTCACTAGAAACACATCATTGCAATGGCGTGTTTCGTCCGTGTTTTTGGTTCGCGAAATCCGAGGTTATGTGGACACAATTTTGATAAATAATTTTTAAACGCGAATCAAAACGACAAATACCTATTTTTTGAGTATTATTTTAAAAATGCTTTCGGTACCTAGAACTCATGTGTAATAGGAAAGAGGAACGTCTTTATGCTCAATTTTGAATAACATTTGTGCCTGCTGCAGTGCTGCGGTGATGTGATCAGAGTGTACTCTTCCCATCCAGTAACTCCCCATACAAGGTCACCTTTCTGGTACTTCAGATGACGGGATTCCAGCACTTTCGACATTCCGTAACCTGTAATAGGCTGCAAACATTCACAATCACACTCATCAGACAAGTCCTTTGTTTTTGTTTAATGAAATTCACTATTCTCCAGAAGGGAAGCACATTCCCTGGCATCATTCAGAATTACACTCATTATTGTTCTTATTTCCGCTTATATTGTGATATTGTTAGGTTGATTTATTGAAAAATAAATTTGGATTTGACGCGCCCCTCAACTACAAGGAAGAAAAAGATTTTGATGCGGCATTAATAGGGTGGGTGTCTAGTCAGTGATGAATCGTTTCTGTTTTGCTTTTTCCGGTGCTAAGCATCCCCGTGGAGAACTTGGATGCTAAAGAGTTTTGAAACAATGTCATCCCATCATTTCTCAGTGACTGTCAACTAATCTAACCAAACACTTAATCTAATCAAACATGTGAAGTGTAATGCAGAGCTAATGCATCGTTAAGTATGCAATTCTCCTCCTTTGTTCGGAATTTATTGTTGCTGTTGTTCAAATCTTTTAGTTCCAAACAATTCTGCATAGTTCAGGCAGTTGATTAGATTTATTTGCATACAAAGGTTCCCCTGAAGGAATCGACATTTACTTTGAGAACGTTGTAGGGAAGATGCTCGATGCTGTTTTACTTAATATATATATATATATACCTCATGACCGTATTTCAGTATGTGGATTGATTTCACAGTATAATCTGTAGGAGTCCGAGGGTATACACAATCTATTCTGCTTGATTACTAAAGATATGATATTACCACATTAAGGAAGAGAAAATTTCATATGTGGAAGACGTCGCAGAAGGCCTAGAAAATGCTCCCTCGCGACACCTCCCTTTAATGTAGATGTTGAAGATGCACAAGCATTCTGAAGAGAAACTGCGAGCCTCGTTAATGGAAACTTCCGCACTTAAGTTAACACACTTGAAAATGCCTTCACTGAAGGGCTCACTCATATATATCAGGCTGTCAGCAAGAAAGCCCTCGATGTCGGAGGACACTGCCTTGGCCAAGGGTAGTCAATCCATTAATATCTACGAATATATTTCTGCCGTAATAAAAGTAGGGTGTAGCTCGATCAGCATAGTTCATTCAGTAGATATAACGTAGCCTCTTAATTCCGTGGGGAGCATCACTAGATTTACAACTATATATAAAGCTTCTTTTTACAGTTTGCTAAGGTTCATGGTAAGTTGGTGATGAGAATTGAGGTGGAAGTGCAAAGTTTCTTGATTTTGGAGATTAAGACAATGGAACGCATTAGCAGTATAGTACTCCGTACTTCTCTACTTTCAGATTTCATCGCTGGCCCGGCAAGAATTCAATGATCATAGATAGTTCTGTACTGTCGAGGGCAGTGTAACAGCACTACAAAGCAAGAATTCAATGATCATTATGCTACTGATAACATCCATAACTCTGCACTTCCAAGTCTAATTAAACAGGTGTTAATCCGTTGAAATAAACACTGATTAACTAATTTATATATACATGCGCAGTTGCAGCAGTCAGACCCGATTTTCCAGTCCCTGACCTAAAATTTCTAATGCAGGATGACTAAACAAACAAAAGTGCAGAATGAAAATTTGGAGACATGACATTGATCATAATGTTGCTCCGAAATTCAATTCAACTAACAAATTCAATTACTCCATTACAACATTACTGATAAACTACATTCAATACTACAATCAGAGTATATCACAACTCACAACTAAATACAGAACTAATTAAATCAAATACTACCCACTATACTACAAATTAATGATTACATAAAAAAACAAACTTAAAGAGTAGATCTTGGTATTGTTAACGACCAACATGAGGAACTCCAGTGGACTTGCAGAGTGGGCAAGAATTGTTAACAACTAACCAATCCGTAACACAATCACGATGAAACTCGTGTTGACAATCCAGAATCGTGACACAATCACCCTCTTTGTATTCGTCCTGACAAATCACACATAAATCAGTCTCCGTCCCGTTATCGACGACATGGGTCTTGCTCTCAATCTGGTACCCAACCAATTCCTTCCTCAATTCAGTAACAACCTTGGAATTGTAACTTACAAACTCGAGTTCTTGTTGGATGTATACCTCCATAGATATTGACGACATAGCCTCCATTGGAATTTGTTAGTGGCGAATTAGGTTTTTATTGAGTTGAATTGAAGAAATTAGGGAATTTTGATTGGATTTCTAAGGGTTTGGAGGAAATTAATTGGATTCTGATTTGTGAATTTTAGGAGGATGGGCGCGGGAAATTTATATAGGGGAAATTGGAAAGTTTCCTAAAATTGGACGAATAACGGTAATATTTTGAAAATTAAAATTGGTCAGATTTTTGGAGGGAATAAAAGAGCGCGTGTTGACATAATTTGTGGATGGAACTTATGGAAGGGCGGTGGACTGTCAATAGAAAATTAATTTTTGGAAACTGCAGGATGGTGTACACCTATAGCCGACATCGAGTAAACCACGCTACATCTATCAAACGGCTCTGGCGGGTCGGGTCATACATGTTTTGGGTCGGGTTAGGGTCCGCATACAGATCAAATTCTATTAAGACATTTATTGAAATAAAATTATTTTATTATATAAGGATATAAAACTCATATAAAATTGAAATTTAATTTATTTGTTTGAATTAAAATATTAAAATAATTATTGTTATATAATTTTTTTCAAATATAATATTAAAATATTAATAATATTCTTGATTAATCTTTTATTCATCGGGTCAAACGGGTTGGGTCGGGTTTCGACCTTAAAATGACGGGTCATTTCGGGTCGCTAGTCAAGATTTTCAGGTCTTTGACCCTAAAAGACTGGGTCGGCCGGATCGAGTTTACTGATAGGGTCATGTTTTGACAGGTCTAAACAAATGGGTATTTCATCTTAAGATTAGGCTCAAATAACATATTACTTACTAATTTTAAACCCGTGCAAATTCGCACGGGTATGTTATATAAGATTTTGTTACAATAAGAAATTATAAAATGTAAGACAATTTGTATATTAATCATTATCTTCTTTTAAATTTAACTATCCTTAGAAATAAATTTTTAAAGTGAAATAGTAAAATATCCATACTTTTTGTTTAACAATTTTAGTTTGTAAACGTAATAATTGATTTTTATAAATTTCATTTGTAATAATTAGCGTAAATGATATGTCTTGCATACTTATAGGGAGTACAAATTGTTAACCCCATTTTTCATTTAGTCAAACCCATGCGAAAGAAAATGGGAATTTTGACCCGTGCTATTCAAAGTGAGAATTTTCACATGTGTATAAGCTAAGTATCTGGTATAATTTTTATAAAAACCGTAGGTACCAGATATACTGCAATTTTTATAATTTAAACCGTGTATTGTAATGTAAACATTTATCAAAACCGTTTTGTATATTTTTGTTGCCCTCGACTATTTATGAGCTTATGAAGATCTACATTTTAGGTTTATATACAAATATACAATAATCTAAATATGGGTCTATATACATAATCACCTAATACTTCTTCCGTTCCATTGAGTTCCTTACTCTAAATCATTTCATTTGATTCTTTACATTTATTTTAGCCGCTTAAATTTTTCTAAAAAACCTATGTACAAAGTAAATGTACACAAATCAATGGACGCTATTTTCCATTGATATTTTTGTATGTGCAGGTTATGCACTTCCTTAATTTTTTTAAAATTCTAATGATTTACCTTACTTTAATATTTTTGCCGTATTTTTACTCCAAGTAAATACTTGTTGATGATTGGCTCAATATCCAGATATGAGAGGATATTTAATTTATTATTATATATATCAAACTAATATAAGTAAATTGAATTTTATACTTTAAAATTAAGAGTTTATTTTCTTTCTATGTAGAAAAAGGGTACGAACTAAAAAAAAGGTATTACCTATCATCTTGTATGGTTAACCACATTTATTATTTAGTCATTTTTAATTATTATTTTTTATCTTAGCTTATGTTTTTAAAAGTGGTACAATATAATTAGAACTTATATGACCTATTATTAGTTTGTTTATATATTATTAGAAGTGTAAATATAAATATTAGGCCGTATAAGTCTCTATGATAGTTTCATGCTTCTGGGGTCTTATTATTCTAAATTTTTATATTTTACACTACAACGAAAACACGGGAAACTGACGGTTTTTCTGACGGAAAAAAAAATCCGTCAGTGCTTTTTTATGACTGACGGACTACTGACGGAATTCTGACGGAAAAATAAAACTGACGGATTATCCGTCAGTAACCGTCAGTGAAAAATGGCGCGTTGACTAAGTCAAAGGCGGCAAAATTCACTTACGGCTACTGACGGAATTTCCGTCAGAAATTACTTATACTGACGGACTATCCGTCAGTAATTGTTCATTATACTGACGGATTTTCCGTCAGTAGCCACTAATAATGCAGTTAAACGCAGCCCAGTCAAACATAGGTTCTGACGGAAATTCCGTCAGAAAGGTTCTCGAATTCTCGCTAAACTGACGGATTTCTGACGGAATTTCCGTCAGAAATATTCTTTTTATGCTGAAATCGCACAATCAGCCCGTCATTCTTCCTTCTTCATTTTCCCCAAAACCTAACCCCCAAATCAATTTAATCCCCTTTCCGACCACCGGCTCCATCACTACCACCGACTAACTTCCTCCGGCGACTACTTTCCGACCACCACATCCTTGGTAAGTTTAATTAAGTATTTCATTCTCTTTCTTTTCTCATTTTGTTAATTTATAGGTTCTTTATTCGTTGTTTGTTGTAGATCCGACGACCACCACTAGCTACCTCCGACCGTCGACCGTCGCCCGCCGCTACTTGTCGCCGTCACTGCTTGTCGCCGCTTTCTTTGTTTATTTTCATCCTTAGGTATTATATTTGTCTTTATTTTAATTTCGCCCTCCGTCTTAATCATTTGTTTGTCTTTAATTGACGTAGGATAGTAGCCATTACTTTTTTTGTTAATGAAATTGTTGTTGTTAATGAAATTTCGCCCTCCGTCTTAATCACTTGTTTGTCTTTAATTGACGTAGGATAGTAGCCATTATTGTTTTTGATAATGAAATTTTTGTTGTTAATTTAATTTCGCCTTCCGTCTTAATTATTTGTTTGTCTTTAATTGACGTAGGATAATAGTCATTATTGTTTTTGATATTGAAATTTTGGTTGTTGTTAATATAATTTCGCCCTGCGTCTTAATCATTTGATAATAAAATTTTTGTTGTTGTTAGTAGCTAGTTATTACATGTGTTTTGTATGTCCAAATTATTACATGTGTTGATATTGACTTAGTACCCGTTCAAGAATTACTCGTTAGGAGTAATTTTTGAATAGTCCCAGTATTGGGACTGTCTTTCTACGTTTCAAGTCACTTAGGTAGTAAACACATAACTTGTAATTTATTAATGAGGAAAGAGTTCGGTTACAATTCCTTTAATGTTTTCTGAATGCATATGTTGAGTAAATATTTATTCAACATTGTGTATTTAGAAAACAAAGGGGAATTGCTGCCGAAATTTTTCCTCATTAATAAATTACAAGTGGTGTTTGCTAGTGACTTGAAACGTAGATTGATGGGTTTAGGTTGGAGTGATAAGGACCCAATTGAAGAAAATTAATTTTACTTGTTGATGAGAATTAATGTTTAATTTACTATGTGTGATTATTGATTATCATTGTTGTTAATTTCTGATAATTTATTTATATAACATATATATATTTAAATGTAGATACATAATAACATGAAAATATTAGAACGACGGTGGATGTATGAAAGATTAGACGAAAAAAAGAAACCCAAGCTGATATTTGCAAATGGGGTGAAAGAGTTTATTGAATTCGCGGAACAATATAGTGAGTTTACGGATTTAGGCGGTGAAATGAGGTGTCCATGTAAGAAATGCGATAACTTAGCTTTTAAATCGAAAAGGGAGGTTCAAACTCATCTATGGTCGAATGGTTTTACTGATAATTATTATGTATGGAATTATCACGGTGAGAAACTGGCTACCGAAGAGAGTTCAAATAGTATCGTAGTTAGTGAGAATCCTTACCGGGAGTTGGTTGAAGATGCATTACGTGATAATGTTGAGCAAATAATGGAGGCTCGACTTAATCCCGACGACCTTAGCGATGAAGAAGTTCGTTATCCCCCACATCCCCAAGTTTCAGCATTTTATAGAATGTTAAATAAAGCCGAACAACCAGTTTATGAGGGAAGTAGTATGAGTTTGTTGCAAGCGGCTGCTAGGTTGGTAGCACTCAAATGTGAGAACAACTTATCTCTTAGATGCGCCAATGGTTTTATGTCGTTAATTAGTGACATTATTCCAAAAAATAATCAAATGGCGCGCAATTTTCAAGAGATTAAGAATTTGCTTAAGGGACTCCAACTACCCCATGTGAAAATCGATGCATGTCCTACCGGTTGCATGCTTTTTTGGGAAGAAAATGTCGATCTTGAGGAATGTACCAAATGTCATGCCTCTCGATATAAAGGTAAAAAGAATTTAAGTGGCCGGAAGCGAATACCTTGTAAACCACTGACTTATTTCCCGCTTGCTCCAAGGTTACAACGACTATTTGCAACCAAACACATAGCAGGTGAGATGAGTTGGCACCATAAAAACTCTCGAGTAAGAGAAAGAGGGACAATGGCACACCCAAGTGATGGAGAAGCGTGGAAACATTTCGATAGAGAGCATCCAGAATTTGCAAGTGAGCCTCGCAATGTTCGACTAGGTTTGTGTACAGATGGATTTTCCCCTTATGGCCAATTCGGGAAGTCTTACTCGTGTTGGCCCGTGATTGTAACCCCGTACAACTTACCCCCCTGGTTATGCATGAAGAGGCAATTTATGTTCTTATCTATGATCGTTCCAGGTCCTAATAACCCTAAAGCAAAATTGGATGTGTACCTCCAACCGTTGATCAAAGAGTTGAAAGAACTTTGGGAAACCGGTGTGGATACCTATGATGTCTCTAAGAAACGTAATTTTCAATTAAAAGTGGCATTACTATGGACGATCAATGATTTTCCTGCATATGGCATGCTTTCCGGTTGGTCCACAGCCGGATACCGTGCTTGTCCTTATTGTCTTCAAACAGATCCTAAATCCTTTTTTCTGAAACATAGTAAAAAAGTTTGTTGGTTCGATTGTCATCGTACTTTCTTGAAACATGATCATCCTTTCCGCAACAATTGTAAGCATTTTCTAAAGCATAGGAAAACTGAGGATACCACAGTTGCAATCAAATTAACCGGTGCTGAAGTCTGGGATTCGGTAAAAGGTTTACCAAAAGTTGTCGAGTCTTCTGCTGAAGAAATGAAAAGATTGAAAAACGACAAAACTGAAGGTTGGTGGAAACAAAGAATTTTCTGGGAACTCCCTTACTGGAAGACATTGTTGATTCGACACAACTTAGATGTTATGCACATTGAGAAAAACTTTTTTGAACAACTTATCAACACGGTGATGAATGTAACAAAGAAAACTTCATTTGGCCCTAAGGGTAAAGCTGACTTTCTTGAGTATTGCTTGAAACGACCCCTATCATCTAGGTTTGTTTTAGAGACAGCGGAGAAGAAGGCTCTATGCGAATGGGTTGCTAGTTTGAAATTCCCGGATGGTTATGCTTCAGATTTGAGTCGGTGTGTTGACCATAGAAATTTGGTGGTACATTCCATGAAAAGTCATGATTGTCATGTCTTTATGGAACGGTTACTTCCTGTTGCATTGAAACATTTACTCCCGACGAATTCTTGGAATGCTATAACGGAGATAAGCCAATTTTTTAGAGACTTGTGTACTTCTACGATTAAAGTTGATTCCATGGAACATCTAGAGTCAAGAATTGCGGAGATATTATGCAAGTTAGAAATGATATTTCCCCCTTTTTTCTTCAATTCCATGGAGCATTTACCTATTCACTTACCTTATGAAGCGAAAGTTGGAGGACCTGTCCAATATCGATGGATGTATCCATTTGAGAGGTTCCTTAATCATTTGAAAAAGAAGGTTGGCAACAAAGCTCGGGTCGAGGGCTCCATATGCAACGCTTTTTTGTTAGAGGAAATTTCTAATTTTTGTTCCCTATATTTTGAAGATCACATTGACACAAAAGCGAAGGACTTGGAGGTTGGTGTGAATTCCGATAACCAACTAGATTCAAATATACCCGAGTTGTTCAATGATGACATGGGAAATACTACCGGGAAATGTATAACGAAGTACTTAAATGAAAAAGAGTTTGAAGAAGCTCATTTTTATGTGCTAAGAAACTGTGGGCAATTTTTAGAGACTTATGAAAAGTAAGTATTTGATTCATTATTACACAAATAAGTTTTCGTAATAAAATTAATTCATTATAGTTCAAACGTACATTACTAAGTCTTGATGTCGCGTCTTATTATTAGGGAATTCGAGACGTACATCAAACTCACATATCCTGATGTCACGTCTTATGATGATGTTTGGAGCAAACATGACAAAAGTTTTTCGAAATGGTTGGGAAATGAAGTAAGATCACATTTCAATTTCTTATTAACTAATAATTTATATTGAGAATATAACATCTTAATATAATTAATATATTGTTTTATTGATATATAGGCTTATAGATTGAAGGATTCTTTAATAATAGCTCTAGCAGAGGGTCCAAGTAACTGGGTGAGGACATGGAGAAGATATTCTATCAATGGCTACAAATTTCGTGCTTTTAAAGAGGGAGTTGATGTTCCGAAAGCTACTATAAGCAATGGGGTTTGTGTGAGTTCTACTGAAGGGTTGGACTACTACGGAACCCTTAATGAAGTAGTTGAGCTTTCTTATTATACCGAGCATAGAATTTATAAAGCCATATTGTTTAAATGTGATTGGTTTGATAATTCCCCACAAGGAGTTAGTATCCATAAGGTATACGGACTTGTCGATGTAAACTTAAAAAAGAAACTTCGTGGACATAACCCATTCGAGGCAGCTTTTCAAGTGGATCAAGTGTGTTATGCTCCTTATCCAACCACTAAGAAAGATAATCAATGGTCCGCGGTTTTTAAAATCAAGGCACGATCGCATGTTGATGCTCCTGTTGACGAAATTGTCTTCCAAGAAGATGTGGTTGTCAATAGTCAGTCAATCTCACCAATTTTGGTGGAAGAGACACAAAGTGAGGATGAATATGAAGTGGTTGTTGAAAGGGGTGAAGGGGAGTATGACAAGGACATCGGTGAAGAAAAAGAAAAAGATGATGAAGATGAAGAAATTCAACTACTACAAAATGAGGAAGATGAGGAAGAAGTCGGAATACTTTTTTCAGATGATGAAAGTTTGTTGATTGGTAGTGATAGTGATAGTGAGGGTCACTAGTTAATTGTAATCTATTTGTCAAAATACAATTATAATCAAATTTGAAACTTTGCATTGTAATTCAAGAAGTTTGCTCACGGTTTTTATATATTGAACTACCTAACAATTTCCATTGTATATAGCTTTAACTTATGGCAGGTGGATCGTTTATCAGACGAATCATAGGTGGCAGTACTAGTCGTTCTCGTCGTGCCGACGATGAGCGGAACGAGGAGGATGCTGCCTTTCACGAGCAGGAGCAGGAGCAGGAGCAGGAGCAGGAGCAGGAGCAGGAGCAGGAGCAGGAGCAGGAGCAGGAGCAGGTGGCGATCCCGACGCCACAGCAGGAGAGGAACCGGATTATTCTGTCTCGCAATCCTACTATAGGCCAATGGTAAGTGTCTAATTAATTTATATATATCATACTTTTATTATCGCAAACTTTATTTT
>JAIUZE010040477.1:0-20782 GCA_022085475.1 Heliosperma pusillum | reverse complement strand
AGGAATTAAGGCGGAAATGAGGAAATCGGTGCATAAAGACCTTGCATGAGTCGGGATTCGAAGATGAGATGAAAAATGAAGATATGAGTCATCAGGTGGTGCTGGCCGGTCCCCAGACCGGCGGCCGGTCCACCGGCCCAGGCCTCGACTCCACATATGAAGAAGTTTAGAAAGGGAAGAAAAGGGGTCAGGTAGTGCCGGCCGGTCGACCGGCGGCCGGTCGACTACCCGGCCTGCGCCTACATCAGAAGCCACATGAGAGTGAAATGGTGCTCCAGGCCGGTGGGTGACCGGCGGCCGGTCGACCGGCCCAGACCCACATTTTCCATACTTAGTGAAATTTTGGGATTTTTGAAGACGGAGTTCCTGAAGACACTGATGTGTTCCAGGCCGGTCAGAGGCCCGGCGGCCGGTCGACCGGCCGGGAACACAAGACTGAAAAATTCGCCTCTTCTTCTAATTTCTTCCTTAATTTCGAGATACCTATATATACCCCCCCTTATTATTTTGTAAGCAGTTTTTTACATTCTTTTAGCACGAAACCCTAGAAATTTGTAACCTAAATTAATCCCTAATTACTCTCCTAATATTTCCCTAATCTAGTTTAGTTTCTCATTTCAAGTTGTTGAATCTAGTCTTTCATTTCAGTTTTGGGGTTTGTATTGAAGACTTGGGTGAAGACATTCCCCCATATTCATCAATATAAGTTTGTTTGGTATTAAATTTCTCATCTTTTTTATTGTTTATGCAATTAATTTCCATTTCTAGTTTATAGTTCATCTTTTGATTGTTATCTTTATTCTTCTCATAGCATGATGTTGATTGAACTCCCCCTTCCCTTTAGTGCTTTGATTTCCTTTACCATGTGTGAGTAGATTATCCTCTAGGGTTTAGGGGAGCCTAAGGGTGGATCATGTGGGGTATTAGGTTGGTTAATTAGCAAGTTTGTGGTAAATGATTTGGGTATGGCCCATATGAACACCAAGTGTTTGATGAAATGTGTGAACGAAAGTTACCATTTTATCAAGCATGGTTTGATCTTCTCTTAAGCGACGGTGGTAGAGACGATTAGACTAAGTGTTTATATGGGTGATTTGAGACAAATGCGATAGCTTTGTTGATGATTATCGATTGTTGAGACATTAGCAATCGATTTTACTCGAATTATTTACCCCCTTGCTAGTTACCCGACTAACCCATTAATCCCCCTAAGGTGAACCCTTCACCCTAGTCTTTCCCTTAATCGTTTTCATCTTTATTACTTAGCAATTACTTGTTCTTCCTAGTTTTTTGTTAACTTTCCAATCCGTCATATTTTAGGCTAGAATAGGATTCAATCGAACTAGTAGTTGACCCCACCATCCTCGTGGATTTCGACCCCTTTATACTACTTTTATTGGGTTATTTTTGATGTTTGTTCTGACGACGAACCGATCATCAATGGTTAAACTCTTAAATTTTGATTATATTTTTTAAATTAATTATTTTTCTAATAATATTATCAACTTTTCAACTTTTTAGAAACTCTTTAAATAAAAGTTAAATTCATAACTATTATTTGTCCCACATTGGAAAATAATATAGATGTGCTAAAAATATTACATATAAATAATAGAATTTTCCCACATTGGAAAAATAATAAAGTGGGTAATCCTATGATTATAAATAGGAGTCATCCTTAAACCTTATGTATCAACCCAAAAATTTTGAATCTCTTAAATATTGTCTTAGAAATCTCTTAAAATTTTGTAGATGTGATGAATATACTATGTATAAATAGTAAAATTGTCCCACATCATAAAATTAACATAAGGCGAGTGATCCTATGATTAAATATAGGAATCATTCTTGGACCTTACATAACAAACTAAAATCTTTTAAATCTCTTAAGTATTGTCTTAGAGATCTCTTAAAAGTTTGTCTATTATTATCTTCACAATTGTTAAATTTACATCATCAAAAATTAATTTTAAGAGGTATTATTAAAAAAATTGAAGTATTGTAAAAAAAATTATGAAGATAATATAATTACATTCGTGGTGAAAAAAAACCCTGAAAAGTATAGAAACTCATATTATTTAAACATATTTGGTGTAATATTTATTATATTATTTGTCATACATTGAAAAATAATGTAGTTGTGGTGAATATATTACCTATACATAGTAGAATTGTCTCACATCAGAAAATCATCATAAGGTGAGTGATCTTATGATTACAAATAAGAATCATATTTGGAACTAAAATTTCAACCCAAATTTTTTTGAGCCTCTTACATATTGTCTTACAAAACTATTAAAATTTGTATTATAATTTTCACTATAGTGAAATTTACATCATTAAAAATTAATTTAGAAAATTATCATAAATAATAATTTTGATGGTAAACTATTTAATGTGTTATTTGTTCCACATTGAAAAAAACAATGTAGGTATCGTGACTTGTGAATTTATACTACGTATAAATATCAAAATTTGTACCACATTAAAAAATTATCATAAAGTGGAGTGATCATAAATATGATCATCGCACGAGCTTTTAAACTATTTTTTTATATTGTTATGTTAATAAATGACTTTAAAAATTTAATAAATGACATTTAAAATATTTTTTTATTATTCTAATAATAATATAACAGTTAAGTAACAGTTAAGAAATAAATATTATATGAAAAAAGATGGTGTAATACTTAGTTTGTTATTAGTCCCACAATGAAGAATAATGTATGTGTGGTGAATATATTACTTATAAATTGGAAATTGTCCCACATTGAAAAATTATTATAACATAGGGTGATCCTATGATTATAAATATGAGTCATCCTTGAACTTAGGTATAAACCTACAATTTTTTAAGTCTCTTAATTATTGTTTTGGAGAGCTCTTAACAAAATGGAATTATAATAGTCACAATAGTTAAATTTACATTATTAAAAGTTAATTTAGAAAATTATCATAAATAATAATTTTGATGATAAACTAATGTGATATTAGTCTCACATTGAAAAATAATGTATTTGTAGAAAATATATATACTAATCATGATTATAAATAGGAGTCATTTAGTCTATTAAGTATTGGTTTAATGAACCTTTAAAATTTTGTATTATTAATTCCACAATAGTAAAATTTACATAATCAAACTTAATTTAGAAAATTTAGGAAAATATCCTATATAAGTAATAATTTTGATGGTGTGCTACTTAATAAGTTATTTGTCCCACATTGAAGTATAATATAAGTGTGGTAAATATATTACGTATACATAGTATATTGTCCCATATCAGAAAAATATCATAAGCTAGGGTGATCCTATAATTATAAATAAGATTCATCCTTGGAACTTAGATATCAACCCATAATCTTTTGAGTCTCTTAAATACTATCTTAGAGAGCTCTTAAAAATTTGTATCCACATTAGTGAAACTTACATCATCAAAAATTAATTTAGTAAAATATCATTAAAATATAAAGTGAAAAATATTTTATTTATCTCAATATACATTTCCTATATTATATTCAAGTGGTGTTTATAATTTGTATATAAAGTTTTTTACATTCAATTCACAAAAACTATAGTGAAAATGAGTCATCTTTCAACTTAGATATTCACCCAAAATCTTTTGAATCTTTCAAGTATTATCTTTCAGAGATTTTAAAAGTTTGTATTATTATTTCTACCTTAATGAAATTTACATCGTCAAAATTAATTTAGGAAAGTATCATATATAATAATTTTAATGGTAACTACCAAATTTGTTATTAATTGTCTCACATTGAAAAGTAATGTAAGTGTGGTGAATATACTATGTATAAATAGTAGAATTGTCCCACATCGGAGAAATATCATAAGCTGGGATGATCACGCGATTATAAATAACAATCGTCCTTGAAACTTAGAGATGAACCCAAAGTCATTTAAGTCTCTCAAATACTCCATTCGTCCCGGTCATTTATTTGTTTGCCTTTTTTAAGAGTATTTTAATCAAAGGCAAACAAATGATTAAGACGGAGAGAGCATTGTTTTAGAGAGCTCTTAAATTTTGTATTAGTTATGAAAATAATATAATTAGATTCGTGGTAAAAAAAAATGCTATCATTACAGTATAGAATTTCATATTATTTGCATATACTTTGTGTAATTCTTAGTATGTTATATATCTCACATTGAAAAACAATATATGTGTGGCGAATATACTAATAACTATAAATAGTATAATTGCTCCATATCGAACAATTAGCATAAGGTGAGGTGATCACCCCAAAATCTTTTGAGTTTCTTAAACATTGTCTTAAAGAGCTTAATTTTTAGGTACTTTGAATCATTTTTTGAGTCATAATATAGATCAAATATAACTTGCGTTCCGATAAGGGTAGGTAACATATGTTTAAAATAGAATAAGTTGAATCAATATATCAATATTATTTTTTAAAAAATTACGGAGTATATTTTGTTATAATCTTAAAACTTCAAAAGTTTATTTTTATAAGTTAACTGTTATAGGAAAATTACGAAAATGACATTAACGTAAACCCGGGCATCGCACGGGCATGAAATCTAGTTACATTGTATAGTTGAGAGTAGTTAAATATACAAATAAATATAAATATATATTGTTATTTTTAAGTTAGAGTAAACCTCTCTTTAAAGTTAACCCCACTTTTTTAATCGTATATTTTCTATTACGAGTTTTAACTAGAGAAATTAATTCTGAAATATTATTGTATCTTAAAAGGAGTATTTGATTAACGACGACGCGTAGCAGTGGAAGGCCCTGCAGCAGTAGCGGAATGACCCGCGGCAGTAGCGGAATGACCCGCGGTAGCAGCGGAATGACCCGCAGCAGTAGCGGAATGACCCGCAGAAGCAGCAGAATGACCCGCAACAGCAGTGGAATGACGATGTGTGTGAAGTATAATAACATCATTTTCAAAGTCATAAAAGAGGCTAACCCAAGAACCCTCGACGATTTGCTTCCTAGCGACATAGCTGCCCCATATTCCATCACCAAATCGGACAAATAATTTACGGTTACTACTAAATTCTTCGATGTTCATCTGAACATCATTGAAACCCTCATCAACTAAGTCATTAACCCTAAAATAAACACATTTTTCATTATCCCACTTTACTTTTTTATAATCCGGTAACTTAGGGTAAATTTTCTCCAAAAATTCTTGTTTTGGAAATTTCAAACGAGATATTGGTGTTGTTAAAGACCCCGTTTTGTCTACTTGTACGCGAATTCCCCTTGCAGTTGTTCCCGACATTGTGGATTATCGCTTGTTAATGTAAATTGAAATATAATTTTATGATGTGTTTTAGTATGTAAAGGCGTATAAATATATATATATATATATATATATATATATATGTAGAATATGATACTACTTAATGCTCGGATTTTACAAGCATTGTGAACATAATACATAGTAATAGTGATTAATAAATGGTCCGCATGACAAATTATTATTGCCCATCAACATGACCGGCATAAATGTCATGGTCACAAGACGTGAAAAATATTTTAAAAAAATATCTAATGTATATATAGTTATGATATTTGAGATTTCTAATAATAAGTACATGATCATTAGTATAGATCTCCCACAATATATGCGCGGTATATATAAAGTTTTTATTTTTTAAGGGTATTAGTTAATATTTATACGTTTTAAATCGGCATTTTATAATACTCCCCCAGTCCGGTGAATTGTTGTACTTTCATTTTGACACAAAGAACTAGCAAGGAAAGACTGGGGACCATTTGTAGTTTCACTTATTGGATGACAAGTGGATAATAGTCTCATTGAATGATCAAATTATTCATAGAATACTTTTCTAATATAGAAAGGACAATAATTCACTAAAACACCCTAAAAATGAATAGAACAACAATTAACCGGGACGGAGGGAACATTTAATATTACACTCCATTGTATTTTGATAGGAAACAAAAAAATTGAATTGGAAAACTAAACAAAGAGAATTGAGTAAAGTTCTGATATGTGAGTTTTTATGAAAATACTTTATTTTTAACATAAAACTACATGTTTTATTTTATGAATAGTAAATACGTGTCAAATTATTCTTTAAAGTAATAATAATTGCATTAATGGGAAGTTTAGTAACTTGTAGTTTATCGTGTAATACGAATTTTATTATATTATAATGAACAAATCTTAATTTTGACTTTAATTAAGAGATTAGAGTTTAACTATATAAGATTATATTTTAAGAAAAAAAATAATGTTTTATTGAAATTAAGATAATGCATTTTAGTAGTGAGAGGATTGACATCTTCCTTGTGTCTATATTATAGCTCATGTATATGAGTTAATGCTTCTTCTTATTTTATATTTTTAACAATGAAACTCGTAACTGCTATTTTTAGTGCGCATTATGTATGCTCGTCAAAATTGACTTAATATAAGAGTTTCTTGAGTTGTGAAGATAGGTACTTAGGCATAATTATCACTTTTAATCAAGTAGTCAGTTTTGATTCGAAAATAGGGGCACCCCTGAAAATAATATAAGAAAAAAAAGACAATAAAGTTTTGACGACAAGTCCTACTATTATGTTACCCTATTAGTCGTGGTCAATTGTTTACCCTTTTCACTTTTGTTGTCTTGTTCTGTGTTTATATTGAGTATGTCTTTTATAGGTTACTGATCATTCAATAACATTATTATCCACTTGTTATCCATGAATGTAAAATCACAACATGATCTCTTCCTCTCTTCCAGGCTGTCATACCATAGAGTAAACAAGTAAATGTAGTGTAAATAGGGATTTTTAAAAACTTTTAGATAAAACAAACCATAGAGTGGTATTTGTAAAAAAAAAAACCACTTTGAAAAATCCAAAGTGATGCAAATTTTGAATGACTTTACAAACCAAAATGGAAAATAGAAACATAAAGTAACAAACCAAATGAAACATAAATGTAAATACAAAAGGGATCATTGTCCCTCCAAATCAACATAAGTTCAAAAATAGGGAGTTCAAGCTAAAATGAAAATGGTGCGACTATTCAACCCTCGTTGGCTCACTCAAGTAAATCTCCAACAAGCAACGACATGTTAAGTATTCATTCATTTTAAATAAATTTCATAGTCAGTATCAACTATCAAGTGTCATTTGAGAAATATTACACCATAAATCAATAATAAAATAGAAATAAGTTTTTTTATGTGTGGTACAAAATTACAAATGTACAACCAACAATAAAACCACAAATTCTCATTCTCATATTAGTTCTCTCCGAATATACTTTATTAGGTAATTTTTACTTTGATGTTTTGGCACGGTACAATCAAATTTTGTAAGATGAACATTATTCTCTCGGAAGAAAATAAATATTACGAGCAATGAACAATATTTTTTTTTTATTCTACACACGACTAACCATAGATATACGAGTATAACTCAATCCAAAGGGGGTTTCGAATTACAATTACGCTATTTGACTACATGTCTACATCTTTGTATTCACTTCCACAAGCGTATGGTTCATCTCTTCACCGGTTCACCCTATTATGCTTTCTGCAATTGAAGTTTACGACTGAGGCTCAGCCGCTCAGAGGGTTACGGCCTAACCAATGATGGCCTTATTTGTTCAGCAATTCTCTGTATTCTTATACTCCACTACCTCATCATAGGTGTCCATGTTAAAACAGCTCTCAGCAAAGCATCTGAAAGCGCAACCAATTCGTCAGCAAACCTCTAGCTGATACAGTACATTTCTCTAATCTGTAAACCACAAGCCTCCGAGCACAAATTTGGTTGTTACGAAGAGTAGTTTACAGTTTACCATCCCCTCCGTCTCAATCATATGTATACCTTTGATTCTATACCCCTCACAAATGATTGGGACAGACGGAATACGACAAAAGGTAAGCATTGCTTATTTAAGAGGAATTAGTAACATACCTAAGTTCATGCCAGAAAACGGTGGTCATTTCACCCAAAAACGGTCTCAATGGGGAAAGAAAGGTGTCCTCCTCATCACTGCAAGTTGAGAGCACCCTAGGCTTCTTCTCAATACTCAACAAATACATTGACGTAGCCACGTGCACAATGACAGTTGGATCTGGGTCTTCAAGAACAGCTTGTAACTCCCTCCGAATCCATGGTTCAATTCTATGTAAGATCTCTTCTCTATGACAACTATTCATCATTCTATTCTGATTTATAAAAGAAATAACACGCGTCAGATTCTGAGCATTAGATCATGTTCCAAGTACAGCAGGTAATTTACAGAGAGTGAAATATAAGTATGACATTCATTTTGAAATGAGCCGTAACTTACTGAAGCTCAGCTTTATGGACTTATGGCAATATAGTAATATACTCGAAGCACAGCATACAAATCATCTAAAAGGCCTGCCTACAAGCAATTTCTTTTTCGGTTCTTCTACCTAATTAATGAGTGAATAATTTGTTATACGAACATTACTAAAACTATGAAATCATCCATCGTCGTGTGAAAAATGTAAACATCAAATATACAGAAGCATGACAAAAAGTTACAACTGCATCCTAGAAATGAATCATATACTGAAGCGGAACAAGACATGAAACAGAACAAGGCCTTCACAAGTTCCCGTTGCTACACACGTCATCATCATCATAATTCGTAATACAAACAACCCAGCTACACATCACTCGAAACTCAAATATACTCCCGAGTACTATTCATACCGGATTAAGATTCCTTTCTTGAAACGGAATAGCTCGCAAGCCACACTTGTAAATGCTGCAAAAATCAAGAATATGAAAAGCATAAGCAACTCGATATTGTCAACAAATCCTTATATACTATCCCTCATAATGTGCTTATTGCTTATCCAACCGAAGGATCAAAGAGTTGGTTTTGAATTATGGTTCTTCCAAATGCATTTTTAGGGCTTTAGGTATGCCCCGGCGAGTTCTAGGCATTCATCTTTCATTTATCCTCAGGCTGTCTCCGATTAAAGAATTTCAAGGTTTTAAATCCAATATGTACACTCAATATTCATTGCTCACAACAGCAGAGATCATACTCAAAGAAGTTCAAAACACGTCGTCTCCAATTCTGATCGTTTCAATCTCTAACCCTAATTCACTGCTACGTTCGAGACCATGTTGCTATTCATTAAACTATCACTCATGCAAAAGTAACTCAATCAAATAATCACAATTTCACATATGTGCATTGTATGTTGACATACCTAAATTCTTGTCCTCGATAAAGTTCACATAAGTACCCTACCATTGAAGTAGTAAGCATTTCCCATAATCCCATACTACACATTATCACTAATGACTCATCGACTCGGTTTCGTTTAGAAGTACTTCTAGCTAAAAAAAACATGCAAAAATCAATAAAATTACCTAGATCGCCATTGAATAATCCGTTCCTGAATTACATCACCAGAACCCGACCTCACCCGACCAAACGACCGCAGACGTGGCACCGGCCTGGACCGGCGATTCCCCGCATTTAACACTTCCCTAGTCCTCCTAATTACCCTGCACCCAAAATTCAAATATTCATAATCGAAATAAATTTAGGTTTGACATTATGTCACCCCGAAACTACTAATGCCACTCATGTTTCTAAGACGGTGAATAGTAACATGATTTTACACTTAGCTTATATTGTTGTGGAATTAACAAATTTACAATGCCATTATCAATCCCCTAAATTTATCCATCTCTTGTGCAACTGAATTAAATAGAGTAAGATTGATATACTTAGACCCGTTCTTTTAGACTGAAACTATCTGAACTTAACTTATTAACTTAAATTGAACAGTAAATTAGACCGAAATTAACTCCAAAAGAACTAGGCCTTACACATATCTAACCAACTAGTCTCTGCAAGTTTAAAACGGGTCAAATATGTTAAATAAACCAAAAAGTGAAATGCCAGGAATAACAAGATCTTTCTCCTATCTATACAAATGGGTTATGTTTTGACCGTCTTAAGCTTAAAACAGATACTTCCGTGTTGGTGTCAAATGAGAAAATGGAGTAACTTTAACTAGTGGCTACGATCAAATAATCAGATGGTCAAACTAGCTCATCAAACTATCAAACTAGCTCAGCTGGTAAAGTCACGAAAGATATTATTCAATACCTGAGTTTAAATCCCATTATCATCAAATTTACCCTTGTGGCCTTGTGGGGTCCCTTTACGACAAAAGAAATACCGCTCCATTTCATTCAATTCTATACATTTGCTTTTTGGGCACTATTTATAAGTGTAAATACAACTTCTAACATATAACATACTCTCTCCTAGTCACTCATTTCTTCCCCTTTCTATTTTACACAAAAATTAAGGAAATGAATTTAGACAACACAAAACACACTACTCCATACAAATGAATTTAGACCACACAAAACCCACTACCCCATACAAATGAATTTAGACCACACAAAACACACTACCCCACATACAAATGAATTTGGACCACACAAAACACACACCTCCACATCCAAAAAGGGAAAGAGGGAAGAAAACCCGACTTAACCAATAAGGAAAGAGGGAAGAAATGAGCGACTAGGAGGGAGTAAAAGATAGTCGTGTAACTAAAGATATAGAAACAAGAAAACAAACATTAACATTCATATACGTGTATAAAGAAAATGTATAGAAATGAATGAAATTCAGGTAGTAAAAAACAATCATGTCTGTCAATGACTCCAATCTATGTAGAGTCATTTTAACTATAAATCCTGGCTCCGCTAAATTACCTCTGTACCGCGACAGGGCGGGACGGAGACGTATGAGGAAGAGGAGGAAGGCGGTGGCGGTGGCGGTGGCGGTGGCGGTGGCGGTGGCGGTGGCGAAAAGAAGTAGAGAAGGAGAAGTAGGAATCAAAGGGGGAGATGCAAAGAGGACAAGTACGCTTGTAGTTTGACCATTGAAGAATGCAGTGGAGACAGTATGTGTGTAAGCAGGTGGTTAGTATGGCGGCGTGATCGGTGTTTATGACGGTGGTTAAGCATATTGGGCATGTTTTGGTGGTGGTTGTTGATGGTGTTGGGGATTTAGAGCTCTCCATTTGATTTGGGTTTTTGGTTACAACTTATAAGGACAACATGTTTGAGGATGGGAGAGAGTAGATGTTGATTATCGAATTTAATTGAGTTTATATAGGCTTGAGTTACGACTTAAAAGTGAAAGTTACGCGTGGAGGGTCGAGTCCAAATTTGGGTTATAACTTAATAAGTGTTTCGTATTTAATTATGTTTGTCGTCTATAGACATGGACACATGGTTATGAGTTGGGTCGGGTTTGGCCTGCCTGACCATGAGCTGGTTCGTGGGGGAGGCGGGATTGGCTAGCTTGGTTCAGTCAAGCCCTGGTCGTGCATTGGACTCGTAGATGGGTTAGTCGGATGGGCTAGACTAGTTTTTAAGGATTTGGTGAGGGTTGGGTAACAAATTTGAGCTTTGAACCAGGCCGGTGGGAAGACGGGTGATGTCAGGTGGGGAAGTAGGCTTGGAAGATGTGGCCCATGAGCTAGGCTAGGTGGGTGGCACCTATTGCTAGGTCTACACATAAATCCAAGATCCTCATCGAGTCATTATTTTTTATTTAACAATTTTCTTAAAAAATATACTTGGACCCATACACGGATAATTCACAATCACCCACATCTTAACCCAAGTCCGGGGCTCGCTCTCGACATGGGTGATTCACGACCCACAAGTGTGTGTCCCTTTCGTTCGGGTAAATTCGACGACATCTATAAATCAGGTAAATTAATGAACGAAACGACCCGTAAACAACGATAATATGCACAAACAAGTTAGCCCATTGTGTTACATTTCAACGCTTGAATAACTTGGGTGAAAAGTCAAAATCATGAATTTCATTCCTTCAACTCATTAATCAAATCAAAATCCCAGTTCCTAAAATCTTACATTCCCCAAATTATTAGGGTTCCCAATCATTCTTCCAACTTCACTCAATCAAATTCCCAATTTTTCCGCGATTAACACTCCTAAGCTACCACATTCAAGTTTTTTTGGAACTTCATTGAATTGAATTGCAAAAATTAACTTAAAAACACACAAATTCAGTAAAAAAAAGGAAAGAAATAGAGGATGAGCAACGATGGCGGAGCAGAATCAGCAACAACAGCAGCAATAGAAGTACAGAAACCCCCAATTGAGCCGATTCGTCTTCCGTCTCCCGAGGAAATCAAAGGCCAAGATATTTGGAACAATTGCGGTGTTCGTAGCGTAATGAGTGGTGTTATGGGTCCGTCTTATTTATTACTTCCTTCATTCCATTTGATTGTATACGTTTTTCAAAATTCCCGTCTTTATAATTGTGGGATATTTAGTGAAAATGTAGAGTGGTAATGCACACCAAGTGTTCGATAAAAGTCCTCTGTGTTTCTAGTCCGCTATTTATGTTACTCCCAGTTTTTGTTATCTGTCAGCGATATTTTAATCAAAAGTAAACAAATGATTAGTACGGTCTAGTTGGAGGATAGTGTTTTGATGGTTGATTTGTTCCGCGGTTTTGTAGGAGGAGGACTTGGAGTGATGATGGGATTGTTTTTCGGAGCGTTGGACAATCCTATTATGCAAGATACGATGACAACCCGACAGCAACTCGCTTATACTGCTAGGCAGATGGGTAGCAGGAGTTGGAGTTCCTGCAAGACGTTTGCGCTCATGGGTTTAATGTTCTCTGCGTCTGAATGTGTTATCGAAAAGGTTGCTTCTTTTTTCTTTGTTCGACTGTAATACGCTTCTGCCTGCGTTAATTATAACTGCTGTTACTAATTACACTCTTTATTGATGTTTTGGTTGCAGTGGCGGGCGAAGCATGATAAGACCAATACTGCAGTTGCTGGATGTGTCACTGGTGGCGCTCTTGCTGTAAAAGGTTGGCGGCGCTATTTTCTCCCTCCGTATATGATTGTTTCATGTTCACTTTTACTCGTTTTGCGTAGTTTGTAATTGGCATTTCCTTCCATGGTTTACAATGTTGTGTCTTTGCTCCATAGTTGGTCATATCCTTTATAAATGTGATCTACAAAAGTATACATACGTGTTGAGTATAGAGCCAAAGATCGTCTTTTTAAGGTTCCGGTTGCCGAAGAGTATTGGGTCAAAACGATATCTATTCGTCAGTAGTTCTTCCATTTTACGTATCTTGAAGTTAATCAATTGGCATGTCGAGCACTTCACGCTGCAGTACATTAATATGTGGCTTCTTAACACTTGTGTTGAATTGTGGGGGGGGGGGGGCAACCTAAGAATGTAACTCGTCTAGACATGTACTAAATTGTAAGATGTTTCTTTGTTTGAGTGATGATGTTTTCCTATATCCCGACTCAGTATGCTTCTTGTGTGTGTTTAGGTGGTCCGCAAGCAGCTTGTGTAGGTTGTGCTGGGTTTGCTGCATTTTCGGTTCTCATTGAGAAATTTTTGGAGAGATACGAGTGACCGGAAGCTGACCATTGGAGCTGTTGCCATTAGATTTTGTGCCCGGAAAAAGAAGCCTTCTTTGTAGTTGCAGATATTCTTGCTTTAATAATCGAACTCAAACTGCAAAACATTTAATCCTCAGGTCACCGGTGTATCAATTCAGTGTGTTTTTGCATCGATTAATGTTGAGCGGGATAGAAGAGTTGAGGTATTGCTTAGATTTCTTCCATTAGACATTTCCCTATAGAAAAATATGAGGCCGTGTTTCGTTGCATTCTTATATATAGGTTCAAAAGTTTGCTGCTTAATTATTTCCTGCAGAAATGCTTATTTACATTCATTGACATGAATATTTCAGAATATTTACAGAGCCTTCCGAATGTGTAATATACATACGATAGCTTAGCATTATATTTCAGAATCCATTAAAGAATCGATATATACACGTCTATATACCCAGTCAAGGAGGCTTCAGATCCATCCGATCAGGCGGAGCTCTGGCATGTCCACGGTCCTGATAATGGGTACGCTACAGAAACTTGTATACGCATCACTTCATAGACGGCACCCCTGTTCAGTACTCCCAAAACCTCGTGTTTTTCCGTAGCAAGATCCGCCATTGAGACCATACGATAGTGAGACTCATCCCTCTGCCGGAATCCATGTTGCCATTGCCCAAGCTTCCACCATTTTACAAGAACTTGCCTCTCAGCGATCTTGCAGCACTCGAGGGCATTCATAACACGTTTCATCTATCGCAATTTACAATATAACGGTTTTCATTAACAGTCTTATATAAACCTTTCTTAAAGATACTGCAACATATTCAGGCTACTATGAGATGAACATAAATGTTAAGCACACGGAGAATTCCGAACTTACAGGCACTTGAAGCTGATAGATGCAGTAGTGCAATCCTACCAAATTAAGCAACACGTTCCGCTTTGGCTTGAAAAGAAACATCTCCACATCTTCAAAACTAAGCTGTGATGAACGAATGTCTCCTAATGCTTTGAGATAATCTCGAGCTTCAAGAGAAGCAGAAGGTGAACATTGCTCCACAAATTTGACAATAACAGACGCTCTAGTTGCCAATTCATAGTGTCTCCTGACGTAAAACAACTTCCACCCCTAAAAAATTCAGTAGTAAACGGTCATACTCATACTCCCTCCGCATCACTTATATTGTACCCTTTGCGTCTTTGACTTCAATAGTACGGAGTATGTTTTAACATGGTTTACACCTAGGCATTTATTCGACAATTTAAACGACATAGAACTCTAGATATGTAGAGAAGTGCGCATTAAGATGAGCTACAAGACGATTCAAACAGGTCTTCACAGAAATTATAAAGACACCTGGTAAGTTAACAAAGTAGACAAGTAGTACTTCAAAAGCTATATATTGTTGTGCATACAAGATCACCCTAAGAAGAAGCCATTGTTGATGTCACCCCAATTATACGGTACAAATCCATATGAGCATCGTTTCCCTAAGTTACGCAACACACTTCTAGCTCTAGGGGGTGTACTAATTACGAGGAATTAGAACTCGATATTAGGCTCAAAATTAGAATGAGATGTAGGAAAAGATAAACGACATGAGGACACATGACCACCATGATCATGACGATAAATGGCCATAAAAAAAGTTGGTAATGGTGAAATAGCTAAACTGAACGGAGCGGACCTAACGTCACCTGAATGGACCTCCCATGACCTGAACTAACTTAAACTGAAATTAAGTCCGAAAGAAGTCAAGTATAGAGCCATGTTAGACCTCAAGTGACCTGAAGTAACTTAAACTGAAATTAAGTCCGAAAGAAGTCAAGTATAGAGCCATGAATTATTATTAATAAAGAAATAATCAAACATGAAAAGTCAAACAAAAGAAGATGAAAAGAAGAAATTAAACCTGCAAAGAAAGCAGAGAATCAAGAATTTGGGAATTGTCCTTCAAATTAAGGGAAGGCCATCTTTCTCTAATGAGACTGACCCAAATTGAATCCGACCCACATAACTCCCTCCAGTACTTGGAACAGCTCCCAAGAACACATATATCTCTCACCTATATCATCATTTCCATCATCATTTTACATGATCATACACATATTTACTTAAGTAATTAAAAAGACGGTTTTTCTAACTCGTGCCCTAAAACCCATATTAAAGAACTTTAAGCTGGTATGCCTCCTTAGGGTCCACGATAGAAAAAACCGAAATTAAAGCAAACAAGCCAACTTAAAAAGCAAGAAAAAGATGTGAAATGATTGTGAAGATGATATGAAATTAATACCTGAAGGAAAGAAATGATTTTGAAAGCTATGTCAAAAGGAAGAGAATTACATATGGTGTTCATAATAATAATAATAATAATATTTATATTTATATTTATATTTAATTATATATATATTAATATATATATATATATATATGTTCAAGCTGTTTAATTTGTTGTTTTGTAGAGATTAGTATGATGATTGAAGAGTGTAAGAAAGACAGTTTACGTTTGATTTTGGAAAATGTAAAGATGATCAGTGGGAGTTGTGGATGGTCTTATGATCTTACACGTAACGTGCCCTTTCCAAGTACCAAAATTATAAGTTGCTAATTTGTTATCCGTCTTAAGTTTAAGACAGTTTACTTATATTTTTATATTATTCCACTTGTTGTCTGGAAAATACCGAAAAAGTTATTTTTGTTACCAGTCAGTGGTAATATTTGATACTCCTTCCGTCTCGGTCAATTATTATCTTTTCATTTGGCACAAATACCAAGGAAACAGTAGGTGAGTATTTGTGGTTATACACTTATACATAGTGGTGGATGACGACAAGTGGATACTAGTCCTATTGGGGAGTGAAATTACTAATAAAATGCTTTCCTAATATATAAAAGAAAATAACTGACTGAGATACTTAAAAAAAAGAATGAGACAATAATTAACCGGGATAGAAGGAGTATATTTTAAGGTTAAGACGGATAAACAACACTTAATGCTCTAAGGTTTACATGGACATATCATAAATGATTAGGTAGGATTATAAATTGGTCCAAGTCTAGATTAGATAAGATTGAATTTGGATATGGTAATCGGGGATTCGGGGTACGGTAGCGACATTATGATTTTGTTTAACGTCACCCACATATAAGTTACATGTTCATTTAGAGTATTATTTATGGTCTCTCAAACTTGAGTGACATTAATCCTTTATTTTGAGTAAAAAAACCTGGGGCTTTATTTCAATAACGATAAATCAAGACTTACAACATAGTTCAACGCAATCGGAGGTAACCACCTTCGACCACTATATTCCACCAAAAACACCAGACAAGACATGAGCTAGCGTGAGCCACACTGTTATTGACTTTACTAGTATACGACCAAATAATAAAACTAAACAAGGTACATAATCATATTGAACTGGTAAATGGATATATGAAACTTTACATCTAAGATCGGATTAGTAAAATTGATATCCTAAGATCGAAGTATTTTATTATTTATTTATGCACTCTCATTCTAACATAACCTTTCAATAACTCGCGAAGTCTCGATAAGTGTGTTACAGAGTACAATTTTCTAGGACGTACAACTATAAAAAAAAAAAAGAGGTATGATGTACAGACAGTTCGCAAATTCTCATTGAATACGGACATTTTTCATCACTTTAAAAAGACCTCTCATAAGCTGTAAGCGGGAGACCAAGAGACAGAAGGATTATTTGGGTTGGTGAGTAGATTAGATATTTTCATAATTTCATGTTGTTCCTTGGATTCTAGCCCAATGTGGTCCAATTTATCGTTGTGGAGTCTGGATAAACCTGTTGTGGAGTCTGGATAAACCCATAAATACCCCTAATCACAAGATTAGAAATTTGCGAGGTTAGAAAACACACTAATCACGAACAACAAACTAATACGAGTAGATCAAGAGTTAGTTCAAGCGGTAAAAGTTCTCTTACTCCATCAGTGAGATCTGGAGTTATTAATTTTTACCCGCAACAAAAAAAAACGAAGAACAAACCAAGAAAATGAATTAAATAAAGCGTATATAGTTGTAATAATAATTAGTGATCACCAAATAAGGTCACTCCGTATATGATTATATTCATACTCGGTATCTGATTGTAGCTTTGAAATAACATGGACAAGAATTTGAAGAAACTTTTTAAGTTTATAAAGTCGACTCTTTCGCTCTCTTTCTTCCTTATAGCTGTAAGCCTGTAACACTAGCCTAGTCCATGAATGAAATTAAACAATATTTCACATACTTTTCGAAAAGAATAATCTGAAAATAAACCGAGTATAAAACTAACCCAACTGACTCGATTGTCATCTCTCATCATTAGTCATCAACACCAGACGAAACCCTATCCCCCAATTTCCTCAACCAGAATCTTTAAATGATTCTGCTCCCAATAATTATACTCCTATTTCATATACTATAATATATACGAGTATATATCAACAATTCGCATTGAATACAGAAAATCTAATCACGGTTACAAGCTGAAGACGGGTTAAATGTCGTATAGTCACAACCATTTCTCCTAACAACTGTTATAGTTTAGAAAACAATTCAGGTTACATTTCGTCTTAAATAAGTGACATTTACCTCGTTTTCAGCTTGTAACGAAATGTGACCCGTCTTCGTAATCCGTATATATGTATATATGCATGCTGATCACTACATTCATATTCATATACTCCCTCCGTCCCGGTCATTTGTTTACCATTTCCATTTTAGGGTGTCTCATTCATTTGTTTACCTTTCTATATTGAGAATGTTTTCTATGAGTAATTTGATGTGTCAATGTGACTATTGTCCACTTGTCATCCACCAAGGACCACCACAAATGGTCCCCTACCATTTTCTTAATAATTGTGTCAAAAGCAAAGGTAAACAAATGACCGGGACGGAGGGAGTACATTATACACGTAGTACATTATGCCCTATCCTTCTGTCAACCCATCTACATATTCATTCAATGCAAATTGCATTTATTATGAAACCTTGTTTATTTTCCCACTTAATATCTTCCAACTCCTTTACACACCTTACAAACTTAACAACTACTACATACCTCTCTATATATACTTTCCCTTAATTAATATATTACCCTTCAAATAAAATTATTAAAAAAAAATGGAAAGAAATAATGTGGGTGTAAATGGTATGGAAAAAGGAGTAGAACAAGGTAAAAATAATGGAAAAAAATGGGATGAAATAATAATTAGGGTTTTGATATTAATATTAACACTTGTAGCAGCAATTTTGGTGGGTATAGATAAACAAACAAAGATTGTTGCTATTACAATTTCTCCTGATCTTCCTGCTTTCAATGTTCCTGTTTCTGCTAAATCTACCTATGTTTCCGCCTTTGTGTGAGTTTTTTCCCTCTATTTCTTGTATTATATATCGTCTTTCGGAAGACTTACTAGTAGTAGGTACACCGTAAACCTCATTGAAGACGGGCATATTACGTCTTCAGTTGAAAACCTCTATCAAAGGCCAAGTAGGAAGGAGAGTGTGTCTTCCACTTGCTCTTTGTAAGAGGTATGAAGATGGATTATTATGTTTGTTTTCAATGAGACGGACTGTAACAAAATACTACGTCCATACCATACTGATCAAACTACGTACCAATTTCTATGTTATTTTGGTTTAAATGAGTGTATATTAATGTTGCAGGTAAGAGTCGAAATCTCAACCTCGCATATTACCGCTAGAGTTAACTCTTATTCTTAAACTACCAATTTTAGCCTATTTTGTGAAACAGGCAGCAATATTTAGGTGAAATGAAAATAATTTTTTTTTTTTTGGGTTTCGATGTAAAA
This sequence comes from Heliosperma pusillum, assembly GCA_022085475.1. Lineage (NCBI taxonomy): Eukaryota > Viridiplantae > Streptophyta > Magnoliopsida > Caryophyllales > Caryophyllaceae > Heliosperma > Heliosperma pusillum. The sequence continues at coordinate 1,499 of JAIUZE010040477.1, read as the reverse complement.
TAACGTGACATGTAAATAAATAATACTCTGTAGGTCTTTTATGTGACATTGTAGGGAGTTTAGTACATCTTGATTAAGACGGTTTTAAGTTAAGACTATCCTAACTGCTTTTACATTTTAATATTAATTTAAGTCGATTGTGAGTTTAATCAGTTGTTAATATCGTTTTAACTTAAAGACCGTCTTTAACAAAGACTCCTATAACAAAATAGCGTATGATATTTTTTTATGGGAAATTTAAATATACCATTAAACTCTATTCTTCTTAATAATAGAAATAGAAATATTTAATTCTTTTCTTTTCTTTTTTTTGTTAAAATGTACCATGTTAGAAATCCCAAAAAAAAAATAGTCTCAAGTTACACTTGTGAGAGACCCCAAATTCAATTATACAATGATGATCTTATAAGTCATAAATGAATACTACCATTACAATTGACTTGCTTTCACTTTTATTACCTACTTTAAATGATTTGACTTTGTTGCATGTAGTATGTGAACTCTAGTTATTTCCTTTGTCGGTAAGTCTTGCTTAAGACATGTAATATCTGTGTTAATTAAGCTTAATACGGGTTAAATATTAATCGGAAAGACAATTTTTTTTTTGTATTTTATAGGCAGCAAATGGATTTTTTAATATTTATTTAATTTGTTCTATTTTAAGCTTAAAACGGTGAATACCGTTTTAAATTAGAATTTTTGCTTCCTTATTTAGAAGGAATACAAATATGGAAGTACCTTAGTGTACTCCCTACCAACTACAAACGTAGTATTAATTTCAACATTTAATTCAAAACAAAATGGATAACGATGTGGCCTATCCATCTTTGGGGTTAACACATGACTAGTTTTATGCCCGTGCAAAAAGATGCACGGGTTGTTGATTATATGAGAGACGGTCGTATTTTTTCCTTCTATATATAATAACTGAGTTTTTTGGAGGACTATGATTGGTAGTCAACTTTTAATTGATGAGGCCTACCATAATATTCTACTTCTTTTCATTTTCTCCTTTTAATTTATGACATCATCCCTTCATTTCATTATTTCCCCTAATGTTTCAGTTGAAGTATGAAAATAAAGTATATAAAATAAAATGAAGTATTTTAAAATAAAATAAAATTACAGCAAGTGATAAATATAAAGAATTAAAACATAACCGTCTCTCATCAAAAAACAATGCGTGCATTTTTTTTATATAAATACATTATTTTTCACTAAATATTCTGCTTTTATCTTTTTTATTATATATTACTTACCCGTTTTAAACGTAAGGTGAATAGACTCGTGCGTCTTAAATAAGAAATTGGAAACCGTATGTTAACAAACCACATATGTCCATTCATAAGCCCATATTAATCGAGTCCATGTCCTGTATGATAAGCCACACGACCCACGACCCACAGTCCACACTACTACACATACATACATTCCTAAACTTTGTAAACCTAACTGATGTTCATTAAAAAAAAACTAATTATATCCTATATAAAAAAAAA
>JAIUZE010040473.1:0-11114 GCA_022085475.1 Heliosperma pusillum | reverse complement strand
AAACTTGATTTTTCCATAATTAAATGTTGAAAACGATTTTGACGGAATTTAAAATAAACCGTACTAGAATATGGAGAGCGAAGAGGAGATTCTAGAATTATAAGTTAGGACGGATTTAATTAAGAAATGAAGATTTTATGAGGATTTTGCTCCAGAACGATGAAGAACGGATGAAGAACGCTCAAGAACACTCAAGAACGATTAAAGAAAGTGATATTTTGATCTTAATTTGATTTGTTGAAAAATGAAAAGTTGTTAGTGAGTAGTGGAGTGGTGTTTGGACCGTGTACATATAGGGAAAAATGGATGTCGGGTTTTGAAATTGTTGTTACCGAATTGACTCGCGCTTAATAATTATTTTACGGTAATCGATTAAATATAATTCGATATTAAGTTAATTAAATTAAATATCAAGATATTATGTTATTATAATCAAAAGAAAGACAAATATCTAGTCCTATTAGAGGACCTAGAAAAACGTGTGGTATGGTGACTGTCGGATCAGTTTTGTAAACGATTTGCGTAATTTTCGTTAACTGATCGATAAAGTTAATAAATATCTAGATATTTTGATTAGTTTAATCAAAATAATTAAAATATCTAATTGTGAGTGGAAAACGATGACATGGGCGGGTGACATCATGCCAAAGTCGAGTTTCGATTTTGTTTCGGGATTTGCGATGACTCGGAATAGTTAAATGACGTTCGGTTAAAACCGTAAAAGTTATTCTTTAAATTCCGAATAAATTCAAAATAATTATATTAAATTATGATAAATCTTAATAAATCTTAATAAAAATAAATTAAAAAGATTATTTTTTTAAATAAAATTTCGGTTTTCAAACTATGAGGCGAGTCGGGAAAAGTCAACGAAAGTCAAAGTCGACTAAAAGGCGAGAAAAGTCAATGATGACTTAAAAGTCAAGAAAAGTAAATGACGACTTAAAAGTCAAGAAAAGTCAATGACGACTTTTAAAAAGTCAAGAAAAAGTCAAAGACGACTTAAAAGTCAAGAAAAGTCAAAGATGACTAAAAACGGTCTTTTAATGAAATCTCTCAGAAATTCCAAATACGAACGCGGAATTTCAAAATAAGACTCGGAACAAAAATTTCTATTTTAAAAACTTAAGTTCTACTGAAAATGTTAGTAAATATTTTTACTAGAAAAATTGGGTACTTTTCGGGTTGTTCAAACATACTATGCACTTTGAACATCAATAATAACTTATCTCTTTCACATCATTAACCATGATAAACTCCTAAGTTAAACCATCAAATAAGGGATAAGATAAACCTCAAATTTTTCTAAAGAGTCACAATCATGATAAGCACTTCCAATACAGTATCTCTGACCTTTACAAGCTGACTACGGTTCCTCAAACAAGTGGTTCTAATGAACTAACTCTATGACATAACTCTTAAGAAAAAAAACTATATCCTAGTCTTATCTCATACTACCATATAACAAATTAATTAAATATGTAAATAAGACCAAATACGAAAGTGAGTAGAACATAACCCTAACATGTTAACACACACTCTACACATTTCTTAATCATATAGTTACATATGCAAGTAAAGAGAAAATCACGCATCAAAGTACATAAAAGGTCCTTATTGGTTTCTACCCATTTACTCTCACTCAATTTAACTAATCCAATTTAATTTAGTCATTAACTAAGCGAGAGTTTGGAGCGTTTTCGCTCTGATACCAACTGTAACAACCCGGATTTTTAAAACAAAAGAAATAACTTAATAATAAATAATCCATCAGAGTACAAAGATGAATATGGTCAAGGTGCCGGAAACACCTGACCAATCCGGATCGATACTCAAATCCAAAACTAAACTAATACATTATTAATATTCATAAACTAGATTAACTTCTAAACAATTTATTTGTCTCGCCACGAGTCTCTCCAGCCCACACATCCAGACACAAGCAGCAATCACTTCAACCTGAGAATGGGGGTCGACAATCAGTCGGGAGTAACTAGGTGCTCTCCCAGTCAAGTTTACAACAGGCTGAATTAATAACAATCTATAATAACAGACAGTAATCATAAATGACACGTGAAGCAATCTATACAATATGACATACATTCGAACTTACCAAGACGGAACCAAACCTACTTGAATGCAATCCTGCTGACCTAGACCATATGCGACCACAAGACCATGAATACATTCAAGACCCAAAGTAGCACACGATCCATAGCGACATAAGGCACAATGCTAGCATGAAAGCATAGCGAATAGAGCGAACGCCCGTTAGAGCGTATAACCACTGCCTCTAACTTGCCAGAGCGTATAACCACTGCCTCTAGCTGACGGAGCGTATAACCACTGCCTCCATCGGTGTGGAGCGTATAACCACTGCCTCCACGGTACTATGTGTAACGTATAACCACTGCCTATATGTCTAAGACCTGGCCAGACTCTCGATGCATTCACTGTACATCGAACGACACTCGGGGACCAGAGCGTATAACCACTGCCTCTGACCAATCCCGACCATAGACCAAAATAAATCCCTGAAGGGTAGCATTTGTTCATTCAGAATAGTATATAACTGATACTACCGTCATCTATTCAACCAGTAACAAACAAATACACAGTATAACTGACTGTACAAACCCAATGCGTGAACAACGTCACGACTCAACATAGGAACAGTATAACTGACTGTCCAACAATGTGTGAACAACGTCACGACTCAACTCAAGAACAGTATAACGACTGTCCAACAATATAGGAATAAGAATAACCGATACGATATGCAAACATAGCGTTATAGTCCAACTGACTATAACACTACACAAAAACAAGCACAGATGACCAAGGTTATAGTATCTCGTCCTATAACATTACACCTCGAAGGTCATGTCATAGTTCGAGTTACCATAATACCAGACAGAAAAGCATATAACATCCAATGTTATAACACCACGAACTATAACCTTCACATAACCCTAGTGAAGTTATAGTAACTTCAGCTATAACCTTTACTCAGCTTTAGTGAAGTTATAATAACTTCAGCTATAACCTTCATTCAGCTTTAGTGAAGTTATAGTAACTTCAGCTATAACCTTCACTCAGCTTTAGTGAACTTATAGTAACTTCAGCTATAACCTTGGTTAAGCTTGTCAGGTTATAGTATCATCAACCATAACCTTCGCTTAACTCCAGCAGAGTTATAGTATACCACTTATAACTTTGGTTAAGCTTGTCAGGTTATAGTATCATCAACCATAACCTTCGCTTAACTCCAGCAGAGTTATAGTACCTTCAGCTATAACTTTATACGTGCGAGGTTATAGTATCATCAACTATAACTCTCTTCCGTCACGGGTTAGTCCTCTATAACACCATCACCGAGGGGTCGACTCCACAGTACAAACCGCCATGTCACCACAACGAGTCTTGTTATAGTACACCGCACCATAACGTCACTTTCAAAGTTATAACTCAAATAGGTATAATTAGGGTAACTTACATGCAAAGTTATAGTAACTTCAGCTATAACCTCAATGTTGTAAACCAAAACCCTAATTTCCTCAACAGAAGCAAACCCTAGCCTCTCCCACAAGGAGAAGCCAAAACCCTAGGCCACGGCCAACCCTAGGGGTCGCGCCTTTAAGACGACGCTAGGGTTCGCGATTTGAACCCTAGTTCGCGCACCAAATAAATAATTGAAAATAGAATAACAACATAAACTTTAAATGCAATTAAACATGTGAATCATAAGCATAAATAACCACACAAACAATTAATCATACAATCAATCATTATATCATGTTAATAATTCACTTTCTATAAACATAATTAAAGGAAAACACCTAGTTACCTTTATTACGTAATAAAGACCGCAAAATAATATTCATCTTCATAAAGACGCCATTAATATTGCTACATAAATCCTCCTCCGAAAACGCCCCAAAATAAAGACATCTTCTTCTTATTCTTCTTATTTACCCATCAAATATATAAACCCTAAAGGTAGGTCTAAACTCCATACAATCGAGTCCCTGAAAAATATTATGAATAGAATATATTATAGAGGTAAGAGCCAAGATTGTAAATATATAATTTATATTTGATCTGGATGAAGAAAGTTGCATGACAATGGAATTAAAGGGGAAAGAATGAAAAGAGAGGAAGAAGGGGAGCTCACGGCTGAAAACGGGCAGAAGGAAACATTGAGCAACCTAGTTTCTAGCTTAGGGTTTCTTTTATATTTATAAGAGAATTTAAGTGGGCTTTTGACCCATTAGCTCACAAGATGGATAATCCAATTACAAATTAGGTTTAGAATAATTAAAACGCTCAAACAGTTTATATAGGTGAAGTAGCTATTAAATTAAAATAGTAAAATCGTGCGCGAACATTTTAACTTATCCAATTTAGGTAAAAACGGAAAATAACAAAATAGAGATCGCAAGCGCTAAATACGCATTAAATAATTAAACTCGCAAAATAATTATTTTAATAAATAAATTTCCGAATAAAATTATTAGAAAACACGGGGTGTTACAAAATCAGTACTTGAAAATTTTCTTGCTAGAACGTATTAGTCATTGTGAGTTCACAACATACTACTAGAATCTCTTATTGAGTTTGATCTTTGTTCGTTTACAACATACTACCAAAATCTCTCATATTTATTTTCACATAAGGGATTTACAGTACAAGCAGACCGTAGGGTTTTAAAGAAAGCTGACGATCTTTGGAGAGCTTTCAAGACGAGACTAAGAAGGCTCTGGTTGTACAAGAAGTCCGGAAACTTAAGAAAAAGACCACCATGGAAATATAAGGGGATACTTCAACCTGCTTGGGATAAATTTAAGGAAATGTGCACTACTAAGAAATTCAAGGTCTTGTTTTTTCGATATATTTTAGTATTTCTTTTGATGTTTTTCAAAGGAATAGGATATTTTATATCTAACACTACGCTTTTAATATATAGAAAACTTCAAGCTATCGAGGAGGCTGCCTCGGGTACCAATACTATGAAGATGAGTATGTAAGTCTGTAAATATTGATTACTTCAGAAATTTAAGTTGGCAAATTATTGTCACTAATACTATACTATTTTGATGTACTGTTAGATAGAAGAACATCGGAAAAACGGGAGACATGTCGATAATGTCCCTCGACATGAGCTGTGGATGAGAGCCCATTCTTCTGTTAAAAATGGAGATCGAACCTTCAATAATCCAAATGACTCTAAGATTGCCGAAGAAATCGTAATTTTCTTTCCTAACATTATTTATACGTAAATATTTTATCATTTGTACTCATGATTTTGTTGTCTTGTTCGATGTTATCTTAAGAATGAATTGAAGGCACAATATGAAAGAGGTGAAATTGTCTTAGAGGGTGGTCGGGATGATATTTTGGCTAGAGCATTAAAGAAGCCAGAACATGGTGGACGTGTAAGGGGCATTGGATCAGGCATCACAAACACGGAGTACTTTGGATTTTCTAAACCAACTCCACCTAGTCAAATGCGTGCTGAAATAACCGGTTTGAAGTCAGAGTTGACAATTATGAGAAAAGACCACCAATTTATTATGACATTTATTAAGTCGTTGTTGGATAAGGAGCATATGAAGCAATTAATTGACCAAATGGGAGCTTTTGGTGGCCATGGCAGTGGTCTTGGTGGTCTTACAAATGACCAGTATGGTATATTGGGTAGACATCAAGGTGATATAGGTCTTCATGATGCTGGTCAATTCGATACACCAAATGGCCAAAAAAATGGCTTCTTTACCCAACTTCTAAATAATGGTGTTGAAGGGTTTTCCCTATGGTCAAAAGGCGATGATGACGAGTTCTCTCTATGTGATAAAGATTTTTCAAGTCCATCTCATCTGTCAAAATCTCGGCCTCATGTCCAAGAGAATCATCGGGAGCTTGAGCCTTACTTTGTTCATTGGCCTGATAATAAAGTCGTTGAGACCGATCAGGAAACTCAGGTCAACTTTCAGAAGCCTAATCCCTCTCCATCGCCTATTCTTTCGCGTGCAATGGACGATGACACTCCTATTAGTGAGCATGATTCGCCTCAGGTATGTACAAAAACCTTAATATTAACCTGACTCACGAAACTGCAAGTATGTAATCGTTGCTAATAACTCATGCCATTGTTTTTATATTACATTACGCTTGATCCATGTGACGTTTGTACAACTTATTTCATTCATATGGAATAGGGTATTTATGATTGTCGCTTAGCTGTTGAGGACGGAAAAGGGTTCAAAATTGTTGCAGAAGGGCAACTGCATGTAATAGGAACAACAGAAGTGACTTTGAATCATTTTACTACTTTGTCAAAAGAGTATCGTCGAGTCACTGTTACCAAAGAAATTGTACCAACCACAACACTACCATGTCCAAATGAGGAGTGTAGTGTAGTCTGCCAAGCAAAGTACACTTTTGTTTCTTGGCCTGCTCATTTAATTTTTTTGTTGCAAAAGGTACGCTATTTATGCTATACCAATTTGTGTTATCACGTCTAATTTTTCGCTCTTCTAGTAACATAGTTTTTTTTATCTTTTCTATAAGATTGTTGATAAGCAACCAAAAAATGTCGTTGTCTCACACTCGCCATCATACAAACTTCAGCCACTAAAACAAACGTCAATAATTATAAAATTTGTGTCAAAGTGAGCTCTATTTTGTGAAAAGCTTTGAAGAAAGAAGCTTTGATGTTGAAAAAAAGACACGGCAACATCATAGTATCTATCCCGGATGACGTATTTTACAACGAACAAGACGTTATGCTTGATTATGAAGATCTGTTGGATTGGTGCTATCAAAAAGCGATTGGGTCTGCTCATATGTCCGTTTTCATGAAGTACGTGTTTAGCAATAATTATTTTTTCATATATATGTTATTTACTTATATAAAGGGTTATTTGAGTTAATTTTTCTTGTAATCAAATCTTTTATATGCAAGATACTTTGAGTGAATCATGTAAGAAGGATGGTATCTCTGGAATGTATGGATTTTGTGACTCCAATTATATCTCACCTTTGAATCCAACATTAGAACAAGATCGATCAGACTATTTATGTCGTGTTTTTGGATGCAATAGAGGCAAGAATATTAATCTAACTATTTTTTGCACCTTTCCATGAAAAGTAAGTTTGTATGCATAGTTAATAATACTAATAGCTTAATATGTATCTTTCCTGACATTATTAAGTTTGGTATAGTCGACATTGGATGCTTGCTCCCATTAGTCCATGGAATGGCACTGTTTTCTGGCTTGATCCTGCTGGAGATGACTTTATTAGCGAATTCGCTCAACGGATTATGAATGAGTATGTTCCTTATTAATTAAATTCTTGTTTAATAGTTTTTGTTTAATATCATACTATCATTTTCTGTATCTAATTATTAGGCGAAATATTCTAGGGGTATATTAAAATTTAGTATTCTTCATCGAAAAGACATCAAGAAAATAAAAAAGAACCCAGAAATAAGGTGGAAGAAAATAAAGGTATGTATGACTAAATATCCTACAATAAATTATTTTAATTGATATTTCATTTCAAATATTTAAATTATTACACATGATCAATTCGACTTTCATTATAACAGTGTCCTCTCCAAACCAAAGGCACGAAGGATTGTGGTTATTATGTATGTTGCTACATAATTGAGACTATCGCAAGTAGACGACCATTTATTCCCGACCAGGTTACTTTGTAACCCATATTTAGAATTTCTTCGTATCAAAACGTTTTTCTTTATTTTTATTTGGATTTCATAATACTTGTTGAATGCACTAAGTTCCGGTTGTTGTAATAGAGGAAGTTCTTTCATAGAATGCACAAGTGGAGTATTAAGTAATAGATATTACGTTTTACTGTGTGTTGCATATGGTGAGTTACTACAATTAATAGTAACTGGCAAATCGTTGTGATATAAATGAAGATGAATGTTCTAGATAGTTAGTATTATACTTGGTTATGTTGTTAAATTATTCAGTATCTAACATGATTAGTTTTTTATTTTATTAAAATTGTCCTACTTTTCATGGACTTGTAAATGCACATCCATTGAAATTGTATGAACTAATTTGTGGTTTGTAGTTTAGTAAAGGACAGTTTTTTGATTGGCCCTATATATGTGATATGTGTGTACATGTGTTATAAAACCGATTTATACGCACTGCTTTTAATTGACATTGAACTGTAGTATTTGCCCGAAACTTCTAACACTTATTCACAAGAGTCCATTGGCGAGTTAAAAGATATGTGGGTGGAATATCTCTTCAACCAAATTGAAGATGACGAAGAAGACGAACGGGATGATATTGACAAGATGAATGTTCGTCAAGCGTGATTTGATTGTATTAGTTGTCGTAGTTGTTCAACATACTGATTTCTTAGTAGGTACTAGTGTATGCTTTTTTCCAGCTTTTTTAGTTGAGAAATAAGAGCTCTATTTCATGAGACATTATTACTGTGTTGGTAGATACAATTGCTGTTTTGAACAGAGGATTTATAATATTTTATTTAACAACTTGTTTTAATGTTGAATTAAACGTGTACGAGTATTAGGTGCAGGATGTGCAAGTATGTATGAGTATTATCCTAATTGTCAATATACGTATTAGCAGGTATTGTACGTATTTATACCAGTAGTGCAAAAAAAAATTAACAAAGAGACCGGTTGTTGGAAAATATGGTAACTTACATAAATAACAAAGAGACCAGGGTTACACAAAAACCGGCCTGGAAAAAATAAAGAAAGACACCGCATATAGTAAATAACAAGTACTAGTCAAAGAAACCAGTTGTGGACAAAAACAAGTTTCTTTAATGTTATAAAAGACACCACCTCTTTCCACGGGTTTCTTAATCAAGGACACCTATGAGCTAGACACCTCTTTTAAACAGGTTTCTAAGTCCTCTTTTAGAATCGTTTCTTATCCAATATTGTAGTAGTGGCTAGTGTCTTAGAGGCACTGGACTTTCCCTTCCCCAACTTCTCTAACCTCAGAGACAAGTTACCAACCTCCTCAAAGGAGTATATGTTCTGCAACCTGACCTTACTAGCCACCCTCTCATCCAATCCTTCCAAGAACCTTGCTATCTTTTGTTCTGGCTTTTCAACAACCTCACATCGCATAGTGAGTTGTTCAAAGTCCCTTAAATAAGATTATACAGGTCTCTGGTCTTGCTTCAGGTGGGTGAGCTTAATAAACATGTCCTGAGTGTAGTCCTTAGACACAAACTTAGCCCTCATTTTCTTTTTCAGCTTAAGCCTTGATTTCACAGGTTCCTTTCCCTCCCTTACCTTAAGGTTTTCATGTTCTTATACCAGAGTGATGCATACCCTTTTAATTTCATAATGGCAACCTTAAAAGCTTTTCTATCAGTATAGCCTTTAAACTCAAAGACTCTTTCTACAGACCTTAACCAATCTAAAAAATCATCAGGGTTCATACTACCTAGAAAGTCAGGAATCTCTACCTTTATATCATTGTCATGCTGTCTAGGAAGGCTTTGCTCTAAGCCATCTGAGTCTGAAACCTCCTCATGCTCCACAGGTTGTCTCCTTCTTCCCCCAACATGTGGGAATGGTGCTCCTTTTCCTCGACCTCTGCCTCCCCTCATGTCATTGTTCAGATGACCATCAAGGAGTTCATTAACACATCTTGTGACTTCCATCACAGTTATGGCAAGGCCTTGAACTGTGGTTTCAAGCCCTGCAATTCTCTCTCCACTCGTGGTTGGGTTTTTTTTTTGTGTCTTTGAATATAGCTAGGAAAATGGACTCACAACTTTTTTACGCTCTGAAACCCATTTTGCACTGAAGTTATTCAGAAACTGTAACACCCCGGCCCAAACCTTGGGTCGGGAGCGGTCACTCATGATAGCTCTCCAGGCTGTGTACATGGCCCACAGATCAACACGGGTCTTTTCCAGCGCATTTTGTCCTCACTCATGCACATCCCGGGAACCTTCCCAGGAGGTCACCCATCCCAAGACTACTATCAGTCAAGCACGCTTAACTTTTGAGTTCTTTTGCATGGATGACCAGAAAAGAAAGTGCACTTTGTTGATATGAGTAGTACTTTCAAACCCTTTAAGCACTAGTCATTTAAGCCTATCAATGGACCTCTTCAACAAACGTGGGGTGTTACAGAAACACAGCCAAAACATCTGAAAACTAAAGGATTTAAATACTATGTTGCTTTTTGTTTAAAGACTGTAACTAAGACTGAGAACAGATAAATCCTAGCCAAAGCACAAAGCCAATGGACTAGGGGATGAGAGCTTTATCCCAACACGGCGACCATATAGGACCTCACACTCGAGTATTTATACAATTGACCTCCCTCAAGAATTATATAAATGATCTCAAGACTCAATTATCTGTAAATTGATAAGCCAACCTCTTGGCTAATTGTAACACCCGCAAATGTACCCTATTTTTTTATAGTAAAAATATTTTACGGTTACTTTTCAGCGAAATTTAGTTTTAATCGTAATTTTAATTTTCCGAGTCGAATTTAGAATTTCAGAGTTCGTATTTGGAATTTCCGCGAGTTTTCAAGTAAAACTCGTCTTGAGCCGTCTTTGACTTTTCTTGACTTTTCAGCCGTCTTTGACTTTCGTTGACTTTTTCCTACATATACTCCCTCATACTACTCCTAACCTAATTCATTCAACACAACTCATTTCTTTCTTCTTCCTTAAGCAAATATCAAAAACCTTGCCTCCATAATCTTTTCAATCTTAGAACTCTCATAACTCCTTCGTTACTCGCTCAAATTCACGTAAGTTCGTCTTATTCTTCCCCTCTTAGCTTCCTCTATCCGTATTGGTAATAAAATTACCGTCTTTCTCGCTTTTTAAAATTATCCGTCTTTCTCAAGGTGAATGATATTCATCTTTTATTATCTAATTGTATGTAGGTGGAGACTAGGAAGGTTTAGAAACCGTTTAAATACGCGAAAAGGTAACGGTGAAGGGTTACTCGATATCATTTCCGTGTTTTAATGTGTTTTCCATGTTAGAAATCGTATTTAGAATATGATTAGTAATCTTAGGAATTGTGTTGTTGATGATGGTTGTTGTTAGTTGATAAT